>PVKM010015868.1:0-27565 GCA_004027735.1 Carollia perspicillata | reverse complement strand
TACTAAGGAAGTGGGGAGAGCTTTCATTTGACTATGGAAAACTCCCCATTCTGAAAAGACCATAGGATTTATATGGCTGGTAATTTAGGGTACTTTCTGATTGATTAGGCCCAGAAACTGAAGTGAGAACCCTTGGCTGGATAGCTAAGAATTATAAGAGCTAAGCTTATCAAGTGTTTACTATATGTTGGCACTATTCCAAGAACTTTACACATTTTGATTCATTCACAGACCTCATTCATTTCTAGGGTAGGTCCTTTGCTCTTAGGCTGTGACTAAGACTTGGGCAAAGGCTCATGATGGTGTGAAAATCCCAGGAGGTGGAGGGGTGTCAAGTAGGATTACAAAGAGGAGATATTCAGCTGAAATTATAGTGTAAAGGAAATAATAGTAAGCTCTTGAAATAAAACTGTTTAATAAAGCATTCAACTCTGTATTTAATGTCAAAAAAAAAGCAAAAGCAAGGCTGTTAAGCAACTTTTCCAGACTATATATAAAAATATTTTGAAATCCCATTTGCATAAGCAAATGGAATGGTTTTTTCAGCAAAAGCACTAAAAACTAAATAGTTAAAGGAAATTTTAAGGATTATCACTATGTGGTATTATTAGCTTTGACAACTGGGACTAAGAAAGATCTGGAGACTTTAGATAAACTTCCAGTGAGTAATCCAACCGTCTCCATTCCCTATCAAATTGGATGAGATTTTCCTAACACTCATAACCTTAAACTACACTTTTGGTTTCTTTCTTCCTTTCTTCCTTTTTAATTTTACCCATAGATTACCTGCATGCAATGAATGAGCGGACGAAATAGCAACATTTACCCTGGCCCTAACATTCCATATGGCGATAGTCTCATCTGAATTATTCCAGGTTGATCCTACACAGAGCTTCAATGAAGAGCTAATGATGTTTTCTTACATTGTAATGAAACATGCTGACTTGTCATCACTCTAAGAATTTTGTTACACAGAAGGAATGATAGTAGGGAGAAACCTCTTCTAGAGAATCCAGAATTAAAGTAAGAGACCAGTCTGTGGACTGTTGATTGGCTGGATGCACATTTGCACGTCTATCACCAGCTCCCAACACCCCCCACCCCCACCCCCACTACTTCCCTAGCCCTTACAGAGCAGCCATTTAATCCCCCTTTCCAGGTTTATTACCACTGATCACCTAATCCAAAGAACAAGGACACTACTTTTTCAAATGGTATGTTGATGTTGTGGAGCAGTGGTTCTATTTTTTCCCCCAAGAACTTTATTTGTGCAGAACAGGGACAGGGAGGCCCTACATCTAATAGAAGTTATTGGGCCTCTTGGTGGTGAAGTGTCGCTTGTGCAGGCGAAGGAAGGACCCGGTGGGGCAGAGGGAACCTGATCTTGGAGTCTTGGAACTGCTTGACTGCTGGTCAGTGGCACTTGCTGCCCATTCTCCTCCTCCTTCATGATCTGGATTGAGAGGGCACAGGTATGGTTCTTGAACTGGTACAACAGGCGTTAGAATCAGTAGGGGGGCTGGGGCAGGGCCTGCTTAAAACACAGAATGAGGGAGCCTAGGCACGGCTTCTGACAGTAAGTCTGGGGTGTGGCCTCACTATTTCCTTTTCTGATAACGACCTAGGTAACATTGTTGCTGCTGGTCTGGAGAGAACATTTTGATAACCACTGATGTAGAAATGTATTTTATAAACATGATGCATTCCTAAAATGATGCTATCTGGTTCTAAAAATAATGCTACTAATACTAGAAAATGTTCAATCTCACCTGGCAGAGCTAGCATTAGAAGTGGCAGGGGTTTTGTTTTTGTTTTTGTACTTATATTTTTTCTTTCACCTTAAGCCAGTCTGAAATGAGTTGGAAAACTACTAAGTATCAAAGGAAAACGTCACACAGTGAAGTCTAATGCTGTGGTTCCCATGAGGCATCCCCAGTACTTATCAAGGAGGCTAATCAGAAATATTCTCAAGCTCATAGTATTTGCCCTTTGTGATACCATCTTGCTATCGGAAAATGTAACTATTAAACAAAATTAAAGTCTTGTAAAACAGTAGGAGATATTTAATACAAAAAGAGTAGTATCCTTTGTTGGGCAGCGAAATCATTGGGCTCTAAGGAAACATCTAATGCCAGGGAAGGAGAACCAATTACTGCAGTATCATAACCAGTGGCATTCATCCTAAGATGCTCTTGGCCTGCCTAACTATGATCAATGTAATTGCTGAATGTCAGGTTCCTTGCTTTCCTGAATTATATGACACAAGAAATACACCCCAACTACCCAGTCACAACTTTAGTCCTGAGAGACTTCCAAAACTTAAAGTGACCAGAGGGGAGCGGGGAGGGGGATAATGGTGGAAAGAAGGGGAAGAAACTAGTTAAAGAGCATGTATAGGTGACCCATAGACATGAACCATGGTGTGGGGGTTGACTGTGGGAGTAGGGGGTAGGATCGGTGGAGGACAAAGGGGGAAAAATCGGGACAACTGCAATAGAATAACAATGAAACATCTTTAAAAAGAAATAATAAATTAATTAATTAAAAAAATAAAACTCAAAGCAAATTCTTTCAGTTGTGCTGAATCAAAGCCAACTCACAATTCCAGAGGTCACTAGTGTGTGTATAGCTGAGGAAAACCAGGGTCCTTCATTTAGTGATGGCAGTAGCTAGGAATCCAGTGGTCCAGTATGCCAGAGTCTGAAACTGAAAGACCCTGAAGGGTAGGCCCTTTAAATAATCTTTAAACTGAACTTAAATTCAAATAGATGTACAAGTGATTTAAATTATTTATGTGCAGAACTCAAGATTTTCTGTCCTTTCAGTTGCTTTCAAATAATTTATTCATTTAGTTTATTCTTGTAGAAAATTTGCTCTAGCATGGTGTAGTAAAAACTATAAAGTATTTTCTACATTTTCATCATTAAATTAAACTTACAGGGATCTGCAGAAGGCAAAATCACTAATAAGTCTTTGAATGTGCTTCTTCTGAAAGTGTAGTATTAGACACATCAAAATTTGATGGTTCTTAATCAACGTGGCACAGACTTGGGAGCATTCAAACTTTTCTAAGGACTAGGCAACCTGATGGCCTGTGCAGACTCCCCTCTCAGCTAACACGCTCGGCACGGGGACACAGATGGATGGGGAAGATGACCCTGACCCACATAAGACCCACATTCCTGTGCAAGGATAGAAGCATGATAATCAGGAAATGATGGTTGTTAGTTACAGAAAATGCATTATTGTGAAAACCAGGGGAAAGTGCTTATGAGAGGAAGTGATTGGATTATGGGGAATGAGAGAATAAGGATAGATCATTCCTACTGAGTAAATTGCTGTGATTTATAAGAGAAAGGGTATAGTGATATCGTGGCCCATTACTGACTAGATTCATTTCACAAACAATCCTAAATCAGAATGTGACAGTTTATGGGGAGACAAACAAAGTCTCCCAAGGATGCTTATAAGTTGCTAAGCTTTTAAACTGACATTTTTCAACTCCCATGCCTTTATTGCCATCAGCTTCTTTTATTTTGATTTTTGACATTCATAATTGTAGTTTTCTATTAATTCCTTTTATGTCAATCTGATAGGAAATTACTACACACTGCGATAAAAGAAACAATACTGGATATATGTTGTTATGTATTTTGGATCTTGATAAATTCCAAAAGAAAATTACCTAAGAGAAGCTTGAAATTTTTATATACTTACAAGTGCAGTATAATATTTAGGCAATACTAAAATGATTAGATCCTATTTTATAATAGAATTGAGCATATGCTATTCTAAATATGTCTCTCCAATTGTCTATGAATTAATCAAATGATTATTGTCATTGCTTTATACAGATGAAATATATATTGTTATATATTACATGCCTGTAATATATTCATATATCAATTCAGTTATGTATGTGTTTGCTTTTATTTTTGAGTTTAGATTTAAGAGTTCTTGTTGCATCATATTCTAATCCTTCAAGTATACAAACTATATAATATATTCTAAGAGAAAGTTACAAAGTGTTCCCTTTGTTAATTCACAAAGGAATCAGCAAAGGGAACACTTTGTAACAAAACAGGCAATTTCATCAAGTTTACTGAAAATGCAAATGTGTAAGAGTGATTGTTTCTTAAAGAGAAAGAAAGAAAGAAAGAAACTGGGAAAAGTTCAAGAAGTGGCATTAAAGCACATCTCAGCATGGGGCTAAGTATTTTGTCTTTTCATAATGATTGATTACTGTATAGACCTTAAAATATTTAGTAGTATAAGTGGTTACTAGGTGCCATGAATTCTTTTTGAAGGCCATTATTCTCTCAACTCTGCCTGGGGTAGCAGACTCTCCCTGATGAAGGCTTTGATTTGCTAGTGTTAAAGCAGTGACTGCAGTGTTGGCATTTTACTGTGAATGACTGGGAGTTGAAGTAAGGCATCATATTCCTTTGTGAGCTGGTCAAGATACATATTGGCAGAACCAGCCAAGATTCTCCTTGGGAAATGGTTTTGGATCTTCTGTTAGTTGAGACCCCAAAGATCTAGACTATGGAGCAGAGAAGACATGGACATATTTCCCTGGAAATATTTCCAACCTGAAGCTACCATCAACATGGTCACAGAAAAATCTTCTCAACTTTCTTAGCCACAGAAAATTCTCAGTTAGCTCTTTGCGATGTCTGGGCAACAATAATGTGCCAACCACCTTGTCTGCCTGTTAGAATGAGTGAGGTTTAAAAGTGTTGTCCTGACAGCCATTGAGTTGGCATACTTTACAGAGGTATGTGAGTCACATAGATTCTAGAGATAGTCTGCCCTCTTCTGATCTGATTCATTTGACCCATCTTTCTGGTATGAGTTAAAACCAAGCACCAAAATCTCTAGAGGTCCCTTCTAGTTCATGATATAAACTATGGCATTTCTCCTTTCGTCTCCATGATAACTGTCCTTACAAAGACCTAAGCAGCGGCCTCAAAGCTCTACACAGCTGGGCCCCCATTTCCTCTCCAACCCGCATTCTGATTCACTGGAGTCCTTGTTATTCCTAGAACACACCAGGCATGCTCCTGTCTCAGAGACTTTGCACTATTCATTTTTCTCCCCGTGACACTATTCTTTCAAAAAATCCCCATGTTCCCTCACATCTTTCAAATCTTTGTTTAAATGTCATCTGCATAGAGGGGCATTCCCTGACTAGCATATTTAACATAGTATCTTCTGTCAGCTTCCCCATTCCCACCATGGTACATATACTTCTTTACATGCTATATTTTTGCTTGGATATTGTATATCTATCCAAATTTTTATACTGATATTATTTTCTCCCTCCACTAAATCGGAGGTTCCATGATCCATGTCTCTTTGCTTCTTGTCTCTATCTCCAGCACCTCAGACATGCCTAGCTGGTGGTAGTTGCTCACTAAAGGGTTGTAGAATGAAGAAGAACCATTACATACCAGAAACTCTATATGGATAGGTCCGCACCCACCTTGATCACCGCTATGGGCTTTGTATGTTTTTAGTGCCAGGAACATAGAAGGTGCTCAATAAATATTTGTTCATTGATGAATATATAAATTTCATTTAAAGCCAACAGAGCCTGTGGGTATAAATAAAGGAGGGAGCCAAGAAAAATTTTCTGTCATATACCGCTTGAAATATGTGGGCTGTCATAAAATTTTTTTCTCCAACAATGGTTCTTCTAGAGCTACAAGTCAGGTTTTGCAAAAACATTAATAATCAAGGGGCCTAATAAATTTGCTTAGCTTCTAGCCCATCCTCTTTTACAAAGTCAAAGGCAGAAGATAAGCCATTGAACCCTGGCCCCTGTGACTCAGTTGGTTGGAGCATTGTCCTGTAAACCAAAAAGGTCACAGGTCAGGGTGCATGCCTGGGCTGTGGTTCTGTTCCAAGGGGTTGGAGTTGGGGCACATAGGAGAGGCCACCAATCAATGTTTCTCTCTTGATATTTCTCTCCCTCTCTGTCTCCCTCCCTCCCTCCCTCTGTCTCTGAAATCAGCATGTCCTTGAGTAAGGATAAAAGAAGAAAAGAAGATAGTCCATTGAAACCCACAAAACATTTTATACTTTTCAAAACAGTTTTCTCCATGAGGAGAGTATGTAATAATTATCAGTAATTTTATACTTGGTCCAGAAGCCCATCCACTCATTTACCATATTGAATAAAAAGATTCAGAGCTACTATTTATTAAGAAGAAGGTGAGCATAACATTTCTAAGGAATAAGTTTGAAATGCAAAAGTGTTGCCACTCCTCAAAATAGAGTGCATTATTCTGTGAGGACACCCAAACACAATTAATCACACTGGTGCTGGGAGAGTTCCCATCACTCTCATTTACTATGTATAATAACCTAAACAAATTATCCTGCAATTTGAGTCAGTTTTCGTAAAGCTAGAAATCACAAAACTGAAGATGTCAGGATATACATTTTCCATAATCTTTTCCACTCTAGTTATCAGACCCAGTTCTGCCCTCATTACCAGCACCTCTCAGCTCATCAGATCTCTGGATGCTGGAGCATCCCCTGCCTGCTTCCCTGGGCCGCTTGGACTGGATCTCCGAGTCAGTGTTCAAAGTGTTGCCCAAGGGTCAGAAGAGATACAAGTAGGAAGGATATGTTTGGCACCCCAAGGACATTTTCCCACAGATGCTTCCTTAGACATATCTGCTAGATACCTCTATAGCAGCAATTTTCAACTTTTCTATCTCATGGCACACATAAGCTAGTTGTCAAAATTCTGCAACACACTTAAAATATATATTTTTGTTGGTCTGACCAAAAAATAGGTATAGTTTTGATTCGTGCACACTGGACAGTTACTGTGCTGGCTGTTGTCATTTTTTTTTTTGGACAATGTAAGGGAAAAGAGGTCAGTACCCCTGACAAATAGTCAGGTATTCATGTTTTCAAAATCCTCATGGCACACCAGGGTGCCCCTTGCAGAGAACTGGTTGAAAATTGCTGTTCTACAATAATATTTGAGTACTGTTATTAAAGTTGTTCAGTGCTATTATTCAAAATATTTTATATCATCTCTCCTAAAAATATGTTCTTATACCAAGAATTCATATAGAGTTGAAGATCATCACTACTATTGACATCTTAAATACTTATCTGGTGTTGAAATTACACTTTCAGCTCTCTGCAGAACATGCAAATCACATAAAATAGATATACAATTTATACTATTCCAACTTGTAAGCAATTATCTGAAATTTTTTTTTAAAATACAGCCTTTTCCATCCTGCCTTCCTAGTTTTAGGCTCATCTTTCTAATTGCCAGGTAGGCACGTCAGTCCTCCTCAGTTTCCCAGATTCAGCAGGTACAAATCCAAATTTGTCTTCTCCTTCCATAGTCTTATCCCTGCCAAAAACCAGTATCTGTCTCTTAATGTGCTGTTGGTGTGAATTCTGGCAGCATTCTCCCAATATTAATACAAGAACTACCTTTACTACTTCTTCTATCTCAGTTTGTGTAAATGTCTAATGAGCTTGTAAGTTCTTTTTAAATTTTCTAAATGACTCTGGGATTCATATCCTTCCTATCCATATCTACTTATTTACTGCCACTGTTCTAAGTGAGGGTTTCATCATGTCTCACCTGGTTTTTTGGAAGTAGCCCGTATGGACTCAGTGCTTCAGAGCACTTACCTTTGTCGGAACCTTCAGTGGCATTCCATTGTTTAAAGAATGAATTTCAAACCCTTTAACATTATAATCAAGTGAGCTCTAACTCACTTTCCAAGTTAGTATTTGAAGTTTGTTCCCTACTACATTCCTCCATGAGCACTGGCCTTTCTGGGACATCTCTATTCTTTTAATTTAGGGATTCTGACGCGTTTCTGTAGCATGGATGCCTTTGGCTGTCTGGTGAAGTGCTTAGACCCCTTCCTAGAGTAAGATTTTTTAATGCACGAAATAATAAACATAAGGTTACCAAAGAAAGCAGTTCGATAGTAATAAAATCTGTCTGTAGACCCTGTTGTTTATGTCTTCCTGGCTTTGCTTATGTTCCTCTTCCCACGAAGTGCCCCAACCCTCTCTTCTGATTGCTGAAACCCTTCTCACCTCTCAAAGCCGATTCAGTTCCCATCTCCTCTGTGCCCTTTACCTTGACTTCCTGCCCCATCCGTATTCACCACTTTGCCCTTTGCTCTGTCATAGATTATTTGCACTTCTAATTAGGCCTTATCTTTACTTCGCCCTTTATTATAATATATTGTATTAATTGACAATGATGGGCCAAACAGCAACTGACCAGTTTCACATGTTTTGTCCTGATATTTCTTTTTAAAACACTATAAAATATGCATATGAAGAGGAAACTGAGATCCAGAAATTTTGTTCCACCAAGATCACACTACTTTTTCTTTTCTATAAATAATTTGAGGCATGGAATATTTATCTTCTCCTGTATACCTTTTCAGGATCTTTGGAATAATATGTGTCTAATAACATTTGCTTATGTAAATTTAAAGATTAGAAATTCTGGGAAATACTTATTTCCCAATATGTAATGTCTCTAGAATTGACTAGGGACCAAAGGAGCCCAGAGGTGTATGCGGCTATCTTCCTGGGCCAGCATCTACACCCATTAGCTGGGAGTAAACTACCTTTTAACTAACGTTCCATGAACCCATCTACTATCTAGAGGTTTCACAAATGAAAAACTGACATCCCACATGGGAGTGAAACCACGTGGTTCTTAGCTTTCTCTGACTGACGGAAGATGCAGCCACTGTGGGTGGTGGGCACACAGTACGCAGGTCAGGTATCTCAGAAACGTACGCTTGAAACCTGCATGGTCCTATTCACAAATGTCACCTCAATAAATTTAACTTAGAAAGAAAACTTACACAGTAGTTTTCCTTAGTCAGTTCCTTAAGGTATTATCTCTTGTCTTGCACTCTTGATGAAAACACAATAATAAAAGTAGAACAAATTAAAGAATTTGTAATCATAATCTAGCAAATGTTACATTTGTAATAAGATCAGTGTATAACTCATTCACTATGCTACTCCCTCAGTGAGAACAGTGAAACCAACTCAACTTACATTCATCTGACAATACATTCTGAAGCTAATTATCTTGTGGCAATTTCACTTTTCTATAGTCAAATATGGTTTGCAAGTTTTCTTAAAACAACATTGTTAGTCTATCTATTTCCGAATAAAAAGATTTATTTTAGCAATAATAAAGGTTTCTTTTCAATATTATTTTTAGTTAAAAAATCATGTATTTATGACCATTAATTTCTCATGTGGAAGTTCTGTATGTATAATAATTTTGAAAGGAATTGCATGTTTTTATTTGCCAACAGCTATAGTATGCTGTAACCTATAAATTAATGCACATTTAATTCATTATGGCTGTCCATTTGTCATGGTCTTTTCTACTATTGTACTGTAGCAAATACTAAATCAAACGTAGATGAGTAAATGATTTTCTGTTTTTCTAGCCCCAGATGGTCCACCTGAAAACGTGTATGTAGTAGCAACTTCACCTGTCAGCATCAACATCAGCTGGAGTGAGCCTGCTGTCATCACTGGACCAACATTCTACCTGATAGACGTCGAATCGGTAAGGCTTGTTGTGCCTTCTGCAACAGGCAGTGTCGAGTGCTGAAATGAACAAACAAGGAAACCAACAAACAAAAACTCATAGACACAGACAACAGCTTGGTGGTTACCACTGGGAAGGGGGGTGAAAGGGTAGTACAGGGTAAAGGGGGTCAAATATATGGAGGTAGAAATAGATTTGACCTTGTGTGATGGGCACACAATGCAATATACAGATGATGTATCATACAATTGTACACTTGAAACCTATATAATCTTATTAACCATTGCCACACTAATAAATTGAATTAAAAATAAAAAAAGAGTTTAGTTTTGGAACTAAAATATTTGTGTTTTTATCCTACCTCAGTTAGACATTAGACAAACTTACTTAACCTATATTTCAGTGTCCACATCTGTAAAATAAAGATTAATAATAGATAATAGTATCTACGGTACAGAGATTTTGTGAAGACTAAATCAGTTAATATGCATAAAGAATTTAAAACATTGTTTGACACATAATAAGTACCCAACATGCAAGACATTATTAACGTGATTTTTATTACATTGATCCTCAGGGTATAAATGATGTGTAAACAAGTGATTAAATTGATAATAATATATTGGTTTAAAATACAGTGAAAAAGGACTCATAATACCAAATGAGAAGGGAGAGGGGCATTAGGAGAAATATATCCCAAATAAATAGCATCAGAGCTTATCATTATACTATCCCTTCATTTGCCTGATCATATTTATCTAGCCACATTTAGTTGTAGATATTACTATCTTCATTCTGCATAAAGAGAAACTGAGACACAGACATGATAAATAATTTCTCACATAGCAGGGACCTTGCTAAGACCAGCAGACCATTGTGTTATATGGAAAAGGAAAAGCCATCAAGTAACAAATAAAATGTGCCAAATTGAAATATACACTCACCAAAATCACTTTGGATCAAGTGTAGCAAGAATTCAAACAGATCCTAGCACTTCACAGTTTCCCTGGGATTCACTTGGAACTAAACGGTCATTTAATTCCTTCCTCCCCTCATTAATTCAACATAAATCTTTAAGTAAATCCAGCTTTCCAGTACTATTACAGCTTCTGGATATGCAGAGGTAAACAAGGCTGACGTGGTCACTGTCGTTACAGAGCTGATCTGCAGCTCATTGAATGGCTATATAACTATCTACACTCAACAATCATTGGCTTCCAGAGCCAGGAAGAACGTAGATCATTGAATATAGAACCCATGGTGCAGCCTGAATTTTGCCAAATACTAGCCACAAGGACATACAAGTCTTTCCCTAGTAGATTACAAGTACGCCAAAATTAACCATTTCAAATAAAAATATATGGGCACAGATATCATCCTGGATGACTCTACTAGAAATTAATGCATTTCGTAGTTATTTGTTTATTGTTATCTTTATTTTTTTCAAAATAACAAATACTTATTGAGCAACCTTTATTTAACAAAATGAGGATGGAAAACAAAGTTTTGTTCTCAAGTAGCTCACAGTTCAGTGGCAAACACTGGAATAGAAACAGCTAATTATAGATTGAGAGGTATGCAGTTTTTCTTAACATTTTTTATTGGATTTTTTTCATTACCATTTAGTCCTTTTTTACCCCTCTCCCTGCTGCAGTCACCACACTGTTGTTCATGTCCATGAGTCCTTATTCCTTTGTGCTCAATCTCTCCACCTCCTAACTCCCCCCACCTTAGCTGTCATCCTGCTCTCCTTCTATGAGCCTGTCTCTAGTTTGCTTATTAGTTCAGTTTGTTCATTAGATTCCACATCTGAGTGAAATCGTATGGTATTGGTCTGACTGGCTTATTTCACTTAATATAATGTTCTCCAGGTCCATCCATGCTGTAACAAAGGGTGAATTTTTCTTCTTTTTTTGCAGCCAAGTAGTATTCTGTTGTGTAAGTCTCCCATAGTTGTTTTATCCACTCATCTACTGATGGACACTTGGCCTGCTTCCATATGTTGGCAATTGTAGATAATGTTGCAATGAATGTAGAGGTATTTATGTTCATTTTAATTAGTGTTTGGGGCTCCTTTGGATATATTTCCAGAATTATATTTATGTCCAGGGATTGGTGAGTCAAAAAGCATATCCATTTTTAATTTTTTGAGGTATCTCCATATTGCTTTCCATAGTGGCTGCACCAATCTGCATTCCCACCAACAGTGCACAAGGGGTCCCCTTCCTCCACATCCTCACCAGCACTTGTTGTTTGTTTATTTATTGATGATAGCCATTCTGACAGGTGTGAGATGGTATCTCATTGTGGTTTTAATTTGCATTTTTCTGATGATTAGTGACCTTGAGCTCTTTTTGTGTGTTTATTGGCCATTTGTATGTCTTCCTTGGAGAAGTGTCTGTTGATGTCCTTTGCCCAGTTTTTAATTGGGTTCGTTTGTTTGGAGTTAAATTTTATAAGTACTTTATAAATTTTGGATAGTAAGCCCATATCAGATGTATCAGCAAATATGTTCTCCCATTCTGTGCCTTATCTTTTTATTTTGTTGATGATTTCTTTTGTTGTGCAAAAACTTTTTAGTTTGATGTAGTCCCATTTGTTGATTTGTTCTTTTGTTTCCATTACCTGAGGAAATATATCCAATAAAATATTGTTATGAGCAGTGTCCAAGATTTTGCTGCCTATGATTTCTTCTAGGATTTTTATGGTTTGGGGTCTAATATTTAAGTCTTTGGCCCATTTTGAATTTATTCTTGTGTGGTGTAAGAAGGTGCTCTAGTTTCATTTTTCTGCACATCTGTCCAATTTCCCAACACCATTTATTGAATAAATGATCTTTAATCCATTGTATGTATTTGCTTCCTCTGTCAAACATTAATTGACTATAAAGATGTGGCTTAATTTCTGTTCTGTCTATTCTGTTCCATTGATTTATGTGTCTGTTTTTATGCCAGTAACATGATGTTTTGATTGCTATGGTCTTGTTGTATAGTTTGATATTAGGTAGCATGATTACTCCAACATTGTTCTTTTTTCCAGGATTGCTGTTGCTATGCAGGGCCTTTGTGATTCCATATAAATTTTTGAAGTATTTGTTTTACTTCTATGAAATACATCACTAGACTCTTGATAGGAATTGCATTGAATCTGTATATTGCTTTGGGGAGAATGGGCACTTTAATGATGTTAATTCTTCCTATCCATGAACACAGTATGTGCTTCCTGTTATTTGTATCTTCTTCACTTTCTTTCTTCAGTGTCTTATAATTTTCTGAGTACAGTTCTTTTACATCCTTGGTTAGTCTGTTACAGGGGCCCTAGGATATAGACAATACTTCACAGAGCAAGTTAAATTTGTTCTGGAGCTTGAGAAATGAATAAGGGTTTACCAAGAAAGGAAGCCTGGAGGTAGAACAGAAAAAGGAAATAAATAGAACCAATCTAATTACTAACATGGTATATAAAGCTACCACACTTCAAGAATAAATAAAAATGTTTCATAAATATAGGTGATCAAATATAATATGAACAAATACTTTGAAACTGACTGAAGGGAAATGATGAGTCAGAAAGGTCTGAGGTGTCAGCCTGGGCGAGTGGACAAACAATGGCTAACAATAGCAGAGGCGGTGTCGGGTTAGTGAAGAAAGGTGGTGAATGTTACACATGCTGTATCCGGGAGCTCAGAATTGTTTTTGGATTTTAGTAAAAAAATTTAAAGCTATAGTAGATCACGTACATGCTGTATCATATTTTTACTTGTCAACATTTGTTATCCATTGTTTTCATTGAAGGCATTGGTGTAGTTTAATTTCACTTTATAAGATCTTGTGGAAGTGTAGAGAGTCCTGGAGTATTGAAAAACCTGACTGCAAATCCTTTGTCAGCTACTTACTTGTGTGGAATCCGAGGAACTTACCTCAGCTGTGTATGATCAGAGTTCAAGTAGCCATAGTATGTAGTCAGGCAAACACAAATGACAGCCAAATGAAGCCAGCTGGGTGGGACAATGATGGACTAGGGACCCATGTTCCCTTATAGGAGTCAACTGCCACTCACCTCTAGATAATTGTTACCCAGTATAAGTATAATCCTGGTCTTAAGGAAAATTTTTAAAGCCAGATGCTCGTGTGATATTTAAATATTGACAACTAATTAAACCCACACTTTCTACTAGTGGGAATATGCACCTCATCAATGGGATTTCCAGGATAATTTTTCCCTGCCACTTTAGAGCAGTGAAATATCTCCTTCCACCTCTCTTAGAGGTGGGAACAAGCTATCAGACTTTTTCCAAAGCCAGTATCATTTATCAGCCTTTTGTTGTGTTTCTCATAACAACATTGGATTCAGTTTTAAAAGCTCTTAGAAAAGACCATTTGAAGACCATATACTGAACAAAAAACCGTCTTTCAAAATTACCTCGGAGGGTCATGTTGAAAATGAACTGAATACTGAAAACAGTATGGATAACCTGTTGTAGAGTGTTTCAAAATCATGTACCTTAGATGAGCATGCCTAATAAGAATGAAATTTTCCGACGTTCATCTCAGGAAAAGCCCTTCCTTAGTGCCAGAAACTTTTTCTGTGTTTCATTGCTCCAGTGAATAGGCCAGACTCTCCATCAAAGGCAGAGTGTGTTTAAATAAATTATACAAGCATATTTGGTACACCTAACAATATTAATTTGTGCACATTTAATAATTATGACACCTACAATCGGGTTCTTACCCAGTCATGAATAGTGCTAGATCAGTGTTTCTTTTTAGTTCTACTGCTAGTTTTATTTTATTTTATTTATTTTTTACTTTATTTTATTTTATTTTTATTGTTGTTCAGTTATAGTCATTCCAATTTTGCCCCATTGATCTCCCTCGACCCAACCACCCCCCACTCTCACAGTAGATCAGAGTTCTTCAAACTGCAGTCAAGACCAGCATTTTAAAATGAATTAGAATAAAATTTAAAAGTGTATAAAATGTCAAGTGTATTTCAAAAAGAAGTTGTATTTCTGAACATTGTTTTCCAGATACTTCCACACTTACATCCACCCAGGGTCTGGCAGAAGTGCCGCCTGCCTGAGTGTGGTTGGTGGGGTAATAACATGGAGATAATAATTTATAGTTTTAATTTGAACACTTCACCTAAAATGTCATATGGTGTGTTTGAATGTGATATTGTTTTGTTACAGAATTATAAGCATATAATTATAAGCTTATAATTCTGTAATAAAAGGTTTTGTAATAAAAAAGGTGCATTACTTGTGCCAGACCCTGTGTATATATACACACACATCCTGATTCCCCAAAAAATGGAATCAGGAATTTGGATCAGGAATCCAAAAAAAAATGTCTTTTTTTTTTTGAGTCATGGTATAGAAAATCAAAGTACTTCAGATCTATTTTTTCTAAATGTCAACAAAACACTACAAATACATATTATCACCCCAGTTTTATATAAACAGAAGGTAAGACACAGCATAAATGACTTGACAAGTGGTATATAGGAGCTATTTAGTGACTAAGTTGGGATTTGAACCCTTGATGGTTGGGTATCAAAACCTATATTCTTTCTTCTGTAAAATATTAAAGTAGAAAGTAGTGTTTCATTGACTGCAGAGATGATTTTGCTTGACTTTGATGTTTTTGATGGGCTAATTTTTTCTTTTACTTTTAATTGTTGAAATAATTGCTAATTAGTAAACCATTAAAGTAACACTTTAGATTTCTCAGGACTATCTGTTTTTAAAAAGTACAATTGACCCTTTAACAACATGGGGGTTAAGGGCACTAACCCCCACACAGTAAAAATATTTTGGATATAACTTTCTTTTAAGAGTTTATTTATTTATCTTTAGAGAGTAAGGGAAGGAGAGAGGGAGAGAAATATCAAAGTATGGTTGCCTCTCATGTGTCCCCTGCTGGGAACTGGCCTGCAACCCAGGCACGTGCCCTGACTGGGACTCAAACTGCAGGCCCGCACTCAATCCACTGTGCTACACCAGTCAGGGCTGCACATAACTTTTTACTCCACCAAAATGTGTTATTCCTCAGTATCCACAGGGATTGGTTCCAGGACGACCTATGGATACCAGTATGCTCGGATGTTCTCGTTCTCTATGTAAATGGCATAGATTGATGCACACAGTCAGCCCACTGCAACTGTAGATTCCTAACCACAGACTGAAAACAGTACAGGCATTTATTGAAAAACATCTGCATACACGTGGCCCAACTCAGTTTCAACCCATGTTATTCAGGGGTCAATTCCATTTAAATCTTAACTAGATAAATATATCACATGTATCATTGTATTGTTATATTTTAGTGATTTATGTCTCCAGTGCTGCTTCTTTTAATTATTAGCTATTTTTTTCTATAGGTAGATAGTGATGAATTTAATATTTCCTTAATCAAGTCAAACGAAGAAAATAAAACCATAGAAATTAAAGATTTAAAAATATTCACAAGGTACTCTGTGGTGATCACTGCGTTCACTGGAAATGTCAGCGCTGGGTACACAGAGGGAAAGTCAAGTGCGGCAGTGATTGTCACTACTTTAGAATCAGGTAAGGCATATTTTTCTTCACTGCTAAAAATTGACCTAGTGTGGCACCCCACCCTAAGAGAAGTATATGCTACAAACCTTTTTAAAGCATATAAATATAAAATCCAATGACTCTGATTGACAAAATCAGAGCTTTCTATTTTAGAAGCAAAATGGAATATTATGTAGAATGATCAATTCTTCTAAAGACAAAAACAAATTAGTTCATGATAAAACCAACTGTACTTTTTTGCATTTATTTAAACATTAAATGTTTCAGAAATTGGTGTTTTGCTGAAGAAATGATCTTTCCAATTGTCTATAGCCAATAATGCTTCACCTAAAACTCCATTTTAATTATTTATGTCTCATGATTTAAATGCACATTAAAGTGATAATATCCTACTATTAAATCATCTGAATTTCAATATTAGAATCCAGGTCATGTATACCATATTGGTTTTCTTCACTACATGTTTTATTATATAATCTATTTGATAAATGTCAGAATCCATGCAGATTTCCTCAAGTTCCTATGAACAGGGTCTGAATGAATAATAAGATTGTAACCAATAAGAATTAAATGTGGAAAGTCAACTTCCCAGAACTCGCTTGCCCCACCCTCCTTCAGACTCCTGATGTTCTTTGCCACCAGATATATCTTTGGAAAGAGCTCATGAAGGGATGTATTGCTATAGTTTATTTGTTGCTATCTGTCAGGTAAGTATAGGAGGTAAATGTACTTTTCAGTTAGTCTTTTCATTGTTGTCTACTGTATTGTCTACTGTTATGGTTCTAAATCAAAAGGTACTTCTTATTCTGCAAACCCTAAAATTGCACTTGTTTCTATTTGTCGCACATGTATCCCAGGTGTCTATTTTCTTTTCATACTTGTTGCACTTCCCCTCCCCCTGCCCACCTGTGAGGAAATATGCTGCAGAACTCATTCACACTCACGCCACAAAGCAGGGATTGCAAATCTTAACGTGCTACTCCTGCCAAGGGTATTGTAGTTTAATAAGTTTTTGCTGTACGTCTAAGAGTCAAATTTTAGATCTAAAACCAAATACATTTGCAGGATAGGAAGTTCTTTCCAGTATTCAGAGGATTCTTTCACTCATCCAACTTTAAAAGTGGTCTTATTTTCTTGAAACATCTCTTGTAAAAAATGCAAAGTGTTTCCTATCTATCCAAAAAATATTTAATACCTAATGTTTTGCAAATGTGTGTTGAACAATTTAACCTTTACTTCAGCTGTACATTTTTGCACTTAAATTGTGATATTTGGAACAATAACATGTTATTTGATTCTCTCTCTTTTTCTCACTGTTATTTACTTATATTTTGCTTGCCACAGGGGACTATCTCTAGAGATGTTGGGAAAAAAAGTCTGTACCTGAACTTCAAGCAGCCAGATATTAACAGCCTTCTTTATGGAAATTCTTTATATAGAATGGAAGAATGTATCCATTTAAATTTGATCAAAATAGATATATTCATTTGATCAGTCATTTACATAAAGAACACTAATTATGTAGTATAGCAGGAACTGGTTCATAAAATATATATTTTATTATGAAGTATATTCATAAAGTAGTTTTATCCTCATGTAAAATATTTTTTTTCAAAATAATTTATTGATACTTAGCTATTTATCAAAATAAACTGGAATATCTAGACTATATAGAGAACTCTTAAAACTCAACACCTAAAACATCCAATTAGAAAATTGCAAAAGACATTTCACCAAATAGGAAATATTATTGGTAAATAAACTCATGATCATATAGACTTTAATATTATTGCTTATTAGGAAAATAAAAATTAAAACCACAATGAGATATCACTCTTCATCTACTAAAACAGATAAAATAATAATTTTTAAAATAGTGAGAATACCAGATGTTGGCAAAGATACAGAAAAACTGGATTTCTCATACATTTTTAGTGGGAATATAAAAGGGTATAGTCACATTGGAAAATAGTTTGGTAATCTTTTATAAAACCAAACATATACTGCCCTGGCTGGCACAGCTCAGTGGATTGAGCATGGGCCTGTGAACCAAAAGGCTGCCGGTTTGATTCCCAGTGTAGGGCACATGCCTGGGTTGTGGGCCAGGTCCCCAGTAAAGGGACATGTGAAAGGCAACCACACATTGATGTTTCTCTCCCCGTCTTTCTCTCTCCCTTCCCCTCTATAAAATTAAATAAATGAAATCTTAAAAACAAACAAACAAACATATACTTACCAATTACATTCTCAGATATTTATCATAGAAAATTGAAAGCTTGTGTTCATGTAAATATCTGTATGTAAATCTCAATAGCAGATTTATTAGTGATAACAAAAACACTGAAAATAACCCAAATGATTTTCTATGGTTAAACAAGTTCTGGTACACCCATATAAGGAAACACTACTCAACAATAAAAAAAGAATAAACTATTGATATACGCAACTACTCTGAGGAACCTCACAGTCATTGGCACTGTGTTTATTGAAATGACAGACCTATTCAATATTAGAATCCAGGTCATGTATACCATATTGGTTTTCCATTGGTATACCATATTGGTGGGGAGGCATGGAGGGCAAATATAAGAAGATAGCGGAAGAAAATCCCTTTATGGGGATGGGATAGCTCTGTTATCTTGTTTCTGCTGATGCTTATAGGAATTCATGGGATTGAATTTATCTCTATTCATGGGATTAAATTGTATAGAACTATGTACAAGAAGCATGAAAAAAACATTTAAATTTGAATATGGTCTGTAGTGCAGTATTGCACCAATGCCAGTTTCCAGATTTGATATTAAACTATAGTTATATAAGATGTCACCATTGGGGAAAGCTGGGGGGAGTGTAAGATTTTGTAACTTCTTGTGAGTCTACATTATTTTTAATTAAATTCAGATAGTTATGGAAGTGTGTTCTATATAAAAATAAATGCCTAGAAGAGCTAAATAAGTAAGAAATAAATAAATAAGCAAACACATTGGATCAGCATTATGGTCCCTACAACCTAACAATGTGAGTTTACAGCACATCAGCTGTTTGGCTTGTTTCCATAACTCATGTGGTTTAAATAATGTGTGTAATACTCCTAATAAACAGAAATTTGAAGTGAGTACGTTTTATGTGGTGATCAAAAAGAACACTTATTTGTAAAACTTAATTGCTAAATATTTCATTTTAGTCCCTAAGGATCCACCTAACAACATGACATTTCAGAAGATACCCGATGAAGTTACAAAATTTCAGTTAACATTCCTTCCTCCTTCTCAACCCAATGGAAATATCCAAGTATATCAAGCTCTGGTTTACCGAGAAGATGATCCTACTGCCGTCCAGGTTCACAATCTCAGTATTATCCAGAAAACTGACACGTCCGTCATTGCGATGCTAGAAGGCCTGAAAGGTGGACATACATACAACATCAGTGTAAGCATTCGCAGCTTTTAATTATTGGCCTGTTTTACAAAGTCAGTTTATAAATTCAGCATTCAAAAATACTTCAGTTTATGTACACACTAAATTTTTATTCAGTTTTTATTTATTTATATCTAGATACTTGTATTTCATATTATAAAAGAATTTTAGCATTTATTTTTGAATATATTACGGTACAAGAAATTTGTTTCACAAGTTTTTTATTGTTGCTCAAATACACCTGTCTCTATTCCCCCTCCATCTTCCCCCCCCACCTCCCACCCTCAATCCTACCCCCTTTGGCTTTGCCCATGTGTCCTTTATACATGTTCCTTGATGGGCCCTTCCCCTATTTTCCCCCATTATCTCTCTCCCTCCTCACCTCTGGTGGTTACTGTCAGTTTGTTCTTTATTTCAGTGTCTCTGGTTTTATTTTACTTGCTTGTTTGTTTTGTTGATTAGGTCACATTAGATTTTTCCTACTTTTTGTGGGATTGTTTAAGACATGCCAACAAAAAATAGATTTGAGAAATAAAATTATTGATTTCTTATTATAATACAGCAAATTCTATGAAAAATAAGTAGATAATTAAAACATTTGTATGACTTTAGTGGAAATGCAGAAATGAAAGAGAAGGAAATGCATGTTAAAAGTGAAACAGCAGTGGTATAAAAGAGATAGTTCTACAACTGGAAAACTATTGGTGTGATAATAAATGGAAAATGGAAAAGCAAATTATAAAGGCAAAGATCAGATATAACTATTTACATGACTGAAATTCACATGTAATTCACATAACTATTACTAAAAGCTAATAACATTTTATATCTTCATTCTAAATCATCCATTTGAGAAAGTAAACATGTATGTGAGTTCACATGCATGTGTACAGACCTTACACAGTTTGTTCCAGCCTTTGATGATTTTTGTAGCATGTCTTGCAATTTTTAAATATAATTATCTGATTCAGAAAATTGTCTTTTAAGAAACACAGAATTCATCCTAAACCTTGGCTTCCTAACGAATTCTCCTACCAATTCTTTATAATTATCAGAATACCATCATCAGTGATTTGTGTGTGCATGTATGGGTATACACACATATATATTTCTTCCTTTGATTAGTTTATATCTTATTATGTAATATGTCCTGCGAGGATTCTTGTCGCACACACCATTAGATAGACTGCCACTGTGAAAGATCTGTGAGAGGCAGAGCCATGGTTAAGAGAAACGAACAACCTGTTCCAACCTGACATTGTTATTTTCTGTGTCTGGTCAGTTTCTTCAAATCTGTGTCTTAGTTTCCTTATCTGAAAAAAACAGTAATAAGAATAATAATTTATTTATACATTTTGTGAGTATTAAAAATTTATGGTTATGGTAACCAATGAATGCTCTATCAGTTTTGCCTATTGTGAAGACAAGAAAAAATAGGAAATAAAACACAATTAAATCCTAATTTAAAGAACAAGAAATAAGTTCTCTGATTGCCCATAAAGTGCAGTTTGCAGCATGTTCAACTCCTGTAAGTTTCCTAGAAATGTGTAACTTTAGCACCTGTCACCATTTGCTGAATCAAAATCTGCATATCTTCATTGAACAGGGTTTCCAAGTGACTTCTTTCCATAACACAATTGGAGAAGCACTGCCCAACTCATCCTGTATTATGAACTTAAATGTTATGTTGTACTATAAGTAAATAAAAATAACGAGGCACACATGATATCATTTTTTTTTGTTGTTGTTGTGGATACATTCTTAAGTTTACAAGCTCTGATAAATATTTTCTTTAGATATTTTTAACCACATTTTTGGGTCTTGGTTTATTTATCATAACTACCACATCATATATATCATTATAATTTCAATTTAATTGAAGTACCCATAGTGTGGAGTGTGGGTCACTAATACATAAACAAATTAATTAATTCCATCAACATATTATATTCTGAATTCTGTTTATCCAGCACAACAAAACTGGCCAAGAACATAGTCTTTGTTTTATAGAGCAATATAATATGAATGCAAGAAGATTGTATGTCTCCGGTTTCCTGAGCACAGAGTTAATTGAAAGGACTCCCATCTGTGTAAATCACCCTCTGTACATACAAACAGAAATGCTTTATGTGTATATGCTGCGTTATGCAGGTTATAGCGTCAGATACTTTGGGGCAGGGGTGAAGGAGGGCGCAAAGGGCAACTTTCAGAGGGATGATTTAATACAGGAAAACTGGGAGGCTGAAGGAATAGGGTTTCATCTCAGAGAAGGAAAAAAGAGGGTCTTGAATATGGATTTACAGAAAGCCAGTTACCTAGCTACAGAAAGGAGGAACAGATGTTAGAGTAGAGGAAGAGAGGGTGTATGTGGTCTTTTCCTTTCCTCCTATGGGTTCCAGTTGAAACCACAGTCCTTTCCTAGCCTCTGTGTTCCAGCTATTTAGGTCACACTGCCTTTGTTCTCAGGACTCAATAACATAAGATCAGTAGTCACATCAGTAACATAAGATCATACTTAGTAACAACTTAGTAACTAAATATAAAAATAGAATTAATAAACTATATGCAATTGTTTTTAAAAGTAGAATATTTCATAATTACATAAAACCGTAATCAGTTATATGTGCACATAGCAATGATTTGAAAATAGTAATGAGATGTTTCTTTGTTTTAGGTTTATGCAATCAATAGTGCTGGTGCAGGGCCAAAGGTTCAGATGAGAATAACCATGGATATTAAAGGTACACACACGAACTACCTTCCAAACACAGATGCTGTTTTCTTAATCGAATAGTAATTATAACTTGAATTTTGTATTAGAGTGAAGGGTGTAGTCAACTAAATGATGCATGTGCATATAATAAGCATATTTAAGTAATACTGTATGCTTAATAAAACTATAATTAAAATGTCCAAATAATGTTGCAAATTATATGTTAAGTAAAATAAAATACTCACCTGCTATTTTCTTCTATCTTTATATCTAAGTTTAAATTTTTCTTAGACAAATTTTATAGTCCATTATTTTGATTTTTAATTTTATTGAAGACAAAACTCATTCTTTAAATTACCCATGACTAGAACTTGGCTAGTTTTAATTAGATTCCTTGAATGAGCTTTATTTATATTGAAAATCAGGTTCTTTTCAGTAAATCAAATAGTGTTCACTGAACTAGCGTGTATTCAGCTTTATGATTCTGACTATAAAAATTCTGATCTATCAATTCATTATTCTGATAGGTAGTTTTTATAGAAAATACAAGTAAATTTGGAGTTCTTCACCCCCTACAATTTAAGTCCATTCAGTCATTAAGGGTACGATCTTTTCCCGAGACTGAAAATGTGTATATAGTTGTGCCATCTCTCTAAAAATCTCTATAAACCTACAGAGAGCTAAAAACAAAACAAAACAAAAACAAATAAAACCTTACATGTATGGACCTTCGGTAGAATTCCACCACCTGATGCTTCTCTCTTTAAAGCAAAAAGTAACTTTTCTTTGGGAAGGACTGTGAACACAGTGATTGAAAGCCTGTGGGGTCCCACAGCTGTGATGGCATCATGGACTGGCCTCTTGGTATTCATTTGACTTTGGGCAAGTTTCTTAATGTCTATATGCCTGTGTAGTGGAAATAATACTTGTTCCTACTTCATAGATTGTTGTGAGCATTAATAGAGACAATCTTTGAAAAAGCCTTAGGACAGTGCCTGGAAACTAATACTCTCGAGAATGAGAAATGTTCACTGTAAGGTGAAGGTGATAAATTTTATCTTTTCATCAGTGGGTATTTTACGTAATTGCAATACTATGCATAAGTATTGTTTGCTTTTAATTGATAAATTATTGCTTTGAATATACAAATACATAAAGTCCTGAAAATATCAGTAATTTTAAAAAGTAACTTCATGAAGAGGAGCTTGCACCATACTATCCTAATCTCTATTATCCATTGGCAGACATGTAAGTATGCAGTTCACAATAGATGCATCATGTATGTGTTTAGTAAAAAATTCCCGTTGCAGATGTTTTGGTCGTCCCAGGTAAAGATGATTAATTCTCACTTTCCACGCCTTAGCGAGGGCCGATAGACTAATGACCAGTTATCTAGAGAAGTATATGATTATTGGTTGCATTGGTGGGGTTCTAGAGAAATTAATTTTTCTTCAGTAACATGAATGATTTTATTAGTAACATGGAGTGACATTGAGTTAATAGTAGTCTCATTAAATTTACATTTGGCAGATAATATCAAGTTGAATAGGAATGTCCAATGCCAGATTCCCCTAACTGGAAACCTTTGCCAGGGGACTCCCCAGGGGCTCTGTTGGGAGCTTCTCAGACTCCCTGAGACCCAAGGCTCCTCCCACTGGATTCTTTCTTCCTTAACCCCCTTCACAGGTGTCAGACCTGTGGTCTGTGGTCTAAAGGCTCTTTCCACCTACTCCTGCTCACTGCCCCTTTACCTTTCACAAATATTTCCCTGAAAAACTTGCTACACATCTATAATCACAGTCTTTACATCTCAGAGGAAGGAGCTAATGGATCGAGTTAAAAAGATTTGGTTCCTTTTTATAGCTATGTGACATAAAGCCATTTCCTCATGTGTAAAATGGAAATAGTACTGCCACTTTTATAGCTTTGTTGAGAGGCATTTTGAAAGGATTTAATAAATGTGGAAACTGAAGTGTGATTAAGCAACTTACTCTAGCTTGCACAGGTGGTATATATAGCTATAAAATGAAATTAAATAAACAGAGCTTCTACAAATATTGATTTTTGAGGTATTTGTATGCATTGATGGTAAGCTGTGAATTATCAGGACACTTTTAGAAATTGTTCTGGCAATATCTATTAAAGTTAAAAACACATATATCTTTTGTTCCAGAAATTCTGCTCTTTAAAATTTATTCCACAGAAATAAAAGGATGTTTGGCATGGATAAACTGGGGGGAGGGGAAGGTGCTGGTATGACTACAATAGAAATGGGTAAACTAGCTAAAAGAATTAAAGAAGAAAAAGCACTAAAATAGTAGTGATTTAATGCACTGATGAAAATTATACATGAATCAGAGCATATATAATTTGAATTTATTTAATATGTGAAGATAAGTTAAATATCCAAAAGTCACATCTGAGTCCCATTATTTCAGGTTAAGTCTCAAATATGTAATTATACCATCAGGAGATAATAATTGCTAAATATTTGCTGTACCAAAATGAAACTCTGTTTCCTTTGTTATTTATGGTTGTCATTACTTTACCTGTAAATAACCTACATGAAGTAAAAATTAAATTTTTTTCTTCTCTTCAAAAACAAAAAATCAATAATCATGCTTTTTTTGTGTGTAGCTCCAGCACGACCCAAAACCAAGCCGACCCCTATTTATGATGCCACAGGAAAATTGCTTGTGACTCCAACAACGATTACAATCAGAATGCCAGTATGTTACTACAATGATGATCATGGGCCAATCAAAAATGTACAAGTGCTAGTAGCAGAAGCTGGAGGTATGGTCAAATATTAAGTTCTGTTGTTAAGTTATAAAGTATGAATTGCTGGAAGGTATAGACATTTCAGTTCAAAATTGGTGATATTAGTAGACTCTTGATTACCACACAACTCAAGCTTAGTAGATTTTCAATATTATCGTTAACTATGTTAATCATTTATTTGTGCCTCAAATGTTTATAAATATAAGAGAAGGCACAATTAAAATATGTGATTTATTTATTCCATATGCTAGTAGGATTGTTTTGGCTTTGACAAAATGGAGTCTCGGTAGCTTCTTTGATGGTGTGAACAAAAGCGTGACCCTTGACTGAGGGATATTTTTTCTTTAAATCAGCTGAATCATTCCTGGTTGTTCATAGAGTGAGAGACATTTCATCTGGGATTTCCTCATGCAATTATAAAAATAGCCTTTACAAATGTGAAAATACATGTGTATATTACTTGTAACCAACATTCTTTTTTCTGAAAGTAGCTCAGCATGATGGAAATGTAACAAAGTGGTATGATGCATATTTTAATAAACCAAGGCCATATTTTACAAATGAAGGCTTTCCTAACCCTCCGTGCACAGAAGGAAAGACAAAGTTTAGTAGCAATGAAGAAATCTACATCATAGGCGCTGATCATGCATGTATGATTCCGGGCAATGAAGACAAAATTTGCAATGGACCTCTGAAGCCAAAAAAGCAATACTTGTAAGTACAGTTTATACCTGCCATGCATTATGTTAGCAAGCTAGTTGACATCTGTCCTCCATCAACCCACCTATGCTTTGATCTTTCCAGTAAGCACTGGGCATCCAACATGCATCCTGACCTGATTTTTCAGGTCCTAGGAATGTAAAGATCAGCAAAGGATTGTTCTCACATTCCATAGACATACAGTTCTATCAGAAATGCAGACAGACTTAAAAATAATTATAATTTTGTCTGATAAGTGACATAAGGTCAATATGAAAAATGTGTACTTAGAGAATATAGGTAGAGAGAAGATGACGGCTAGGTAAGAGGGAGCAGATTCCACTTCCCCCTACATATAGGAGAGAAACCTGCCCAATCTACGGAGGAGCAGAGCAGCCACCCAACATTACCACCACAGCATATATGAAAATAGGAGATCAAAAATTGTAGCGGACATTGAAAAACCAGATGGTAAGGAGACTGCTTCAGGACAATAAGGGCCCAGAGATCAGTGCAGGGACCAGAAGGCTGCAGCCCTGGGCCTGGGCCCACTGGGCCAGCCACAGGGCTCTTGGGAGAGAGCTGGGTTGCGCTCCCTCCCCAGCCAGGCAGGTTTGAGAAGCACTAGGAGAGACCTGGTTGCTTGAAATTACAGAGAGGGGAGTAAGGACTGAGTGGCAAACCAACAGGGGCTGTCAGCACCCACGAATAGCCCTGGAAAGAGTGTGCACCAGAGATGTACGACGAGAGGCAGCCGTACCAGGCTGCACACCCACAGCCCAGGGAGAGAGAGCTTTGTGGAGGAGCCAGGGACCACACCTGGACCTGGAGAGAGTGTGTGCACATCGGGAGACCTGGAGCCTATACCCAGTAAACCCAGAGTGAGCGTGCACGCCTCCAGAGACTCAGAGACCCAGAGACCACATCTGTAAACCCGCCCCTCATCCTGCTGGAGCCAGCAAGAACAGAAACACCGGTTTGACAAGTTTGAAACCAGCAAGAGGTTTTTTTATTTTTTATTTGTGTGTGTGTGTGTGTGTTTGTTTTTTGTATGTTTGATTTTTTAAAGAAAGTTTTTATTTTTTAATTTTTATTTTTTACCTCTCAATGCCTTTTGCTCCTCTTTCCTTCTTTCTTGTTTTATTCCTTCTTCCTTTCTTTCCAATTTTATCTCTTCTACCTTCCTTAGTCTGCTTTAAAAAAAAAATACCCACAAATGAGACAAAAAAACCTGGAACTGTGAAAGACCAGAGTTGGACCCAAAGAGGGGGCATCCCAATATCTGAGACAGAGAGACAAATTTCACTTTGCTATTACAGAGAACCTGCAAAATATTGCATATTTGCAGTACTATTTTTACATTATTCTTACATCTTTTATTTGAATAATATTTTGTATTCCTCTTCTTTCTGTTTAGTTTCCTTTCTTTGCTGGTAATATTGTATCGATTGCCAGGTTTCCCTTGTTCCCTCATTCATAGTGTATTGCTAATTTACTGTCCTTCACTTCACCTGTGTTCCATTAGCACACTATTGAAGGTCTGATACTCCCTACTCTTGGTATCTAGATATCATAGATTCTGTCATATGATTGTTTCTCTAATATTATTGTAAATAATAGCTGTTCCATACTATTGTAAATACTACACAACATCCCTCCCAGCTCTTAGCCCACTTCATGGTTTCCTGAACTCTATTACTGTAGTGGTTAACCCTATTCTCTCACACACTACACCTATTTACTATCCTTTATTCTCACCTTGCTTCAGAATCTGACCTCCCACAATGTAACTGCTTTCTAGATCCAACTCACA
>PVKM010015867.1:0-27446 GCA_004027735.1 Carollia perspicillata | reverse complement strand
TAGAGTGAAAGAGAGAACAGCAGTGCCCTTCATGGAGACAGGCATAAATGGGAGGAACAGATGGATGATAAGGAACTCAGTTTGGGTCAAGTTGAATTTAAAGTGCCTGCAGAACGCTGAAGAGCAGAAATCCAGCCAGAAGTGCAAGAGTGGATGTCAGAAGTTGTGGAAGAGGATTAGATAGCATCATTAAGAGGAAGAAGGATTCACATGAAAGTTTGAAAGAGAACAGTCATCAGAGACATAGGAGGGGCAGAAGAAAGTAGTACTTAGGGTCACAAAGAAAGGAGGTTTTCAAAAAATACAATGACCAACAGAGACTAATGCCTTTGGCTGGTCAGGTGAGATGATAATCCAGTGAAATGAGTAACAAGGGGTTCTTCAAGGCTAGTGAGAAGAGCATGTCAGAGGAGGGTAACTATAGGAATGACCATAGAATCACCCCTCCACCAGCCCCCCAGTGTGGAGCTAGGCTGCTGCACCAGGCATGGCACCCAAGGGAATACAACATCCTGGCTTAGTCCTGTATCCTGGAAAATAAGTCGGGTCCCAGCACTTTAGAAACAATAGTCCAGCATGCTCACTAGGGGAGATAAAGAAGCATGGCTTCAACAAATTTGAAATTCAAACCTTCCCTTTCTTTTTCCTTTACCCCTGTGTACATTTGGAAGAAGCTAGACCCCTAACACCTGGATAAGGTTGTGCATCAATGCCTGATCAAACAGGTATTGAAGGAGTGGCTGTAGGGGATTGAATTCTCTTCAACATCCAGGCCCATAGAGCCCCAGAGCCAAGAATCTGGGGCTGCCTGCCCTTGGCAGCTCAATAGTAAGCTCTTCACGGTATCTCCTGCCTGAAAAAGAAAGAGTCACTGTTTGTAAAAGCACAGAAGCCCATGCCTGGGAAAGTGGAAAAGAAAGGAGACTAAGCCAGCAGGTGGACAGTAAGAAAAAGGCAGATTCTTTTTTCCCCAGATAACTATTGTATTTGCCTGCAACTTACCTACCCTTAGGTCCTTTGTTCAAGCTAGACCCTTAGATGAGGTCAGCTCCCCAACAAGCCGAAGTCCAGATTGATGGCACCTTCTTGCTTTTCCCCAAAACCTCCGTTTTCTCTGTGATGGCCATTTGTCACCAAGGGGGAAAACATCTCCCATCTTCAACAACACAAATTTATCCCACATGGGCATGTCTGGATGGGGAAGCCACATGGAGGATGGGGATGAGCTCATTTCCAATCCCACTGATAACTCATTGAGCGGAAATAGGCACAAAGTTGCACTGGGAGGTGCCTGGGATAGCAAGGGATTCACGGAAAATGGTAAAACGTGGACATACTTCCTCCTTGTTCAAATGTCCTTATGCCCACTGACTCCATTTATTTCAGAGTACCACCCCCCCACTCCCCTCCCATCAAATGGGATAGATTAAAATCACATCATCCAATTTTCATATGGGCAACTGAGAGTCATAGAGGGGAAGTGGCAACAGTGTCAGGGTCCTGGGTTCTGCCCCTTGGTTCCCTAGTCTTCCTAAGCTCCATGGGATCAGCTGAGGAACTGGAGTGAATAACCAAGGAAAGTTGAAGCAGTTCCTCCTCAAGGCTCAGGATAGAGGCCGACTGTATTGACCAAATCATATGGGGTCCAGAGGTGGAAAAATGAACCTAACAAGCTCTAAGACTCCAGTTGCTAATGCTGAAGCAGAGCTGGAAGAAGGGGAGGTGGGCATAGGCTTGAAGAGCTTCTGTTAAACCTCTAAGAAAAGCTACCAGATCTGGCCTTGTGGACAAAGTCCTGGCATCCAGCAGCCCAAGACATTGGTTTGGTGTCCTTCGCTTCTTGCAATATAGAGCATTTAATTTTTATTTTATAAACAGGAGATTGGATAGCAGTGCTGAACCAAGACAAGTGTGGACAAAGGAGGCTCAGGCAATGCTGAGGGGCAGAGCACTGGGCCCACCACAGGAGCCTGGGTCCCTGAGTGCCTGTAGTTAGCAGCCAGAGCCCCAACGCTGCTCAGCTACCTGTCTACATCACCCACTATGTCCCCCACTCAGATCAGCCAATGAAGATGTGTCAAGCCAAGTGGGAAGTATATACATCAGCTGATCCAAACACCAAACTCCCCTGCCTCAAGCAAGGGTTTTCAGGGGAGACTCCACAGTCTCTCTCCTGCCTGTTGCCACTGCTGAAGGGCAGGGAGTTCCTGCTGCCCAGTGAAGCCCTGACTCCGAGCCCATTCTGAGACTTACTGGTGTGCCTGTTCAAGAGGGCACTAAGCTTATAGTGCTGTTTATTCAAAATCTCTTCTTACCCAGACTGCACTGACAACTACAACCATTCTCTCTGCAGTTTTGGCTTTCTCCCTCAGCAGTGAGCATCTAACTGGAAAAGCTTAACTATTGCCTTGCTTTGGGTTAAGGGGATGATGGCTATGACCATAGACATTTCCTCTTGCAGTAGGATCCTATGAGACTGATGCACTTTGAAACAGTGTATTAAAAATGAAGCAATATATAGATATTAATTTAAACACTAGCATTCAGAGGACATTTCCATATGGAAAGGTACATGCAATGTCACTCACAGAACAAGTGGTTTTTAACCTCTAATACTGGAGTGTCAAACTCATTTTCGCTAGGGGCCACATCAGCCTCTCGGTTGCCTTCAAAGGGCTGAATGTAGAGCTCCTTCCTTCTAGTTAGGGAGCAGTTACATTTATACTGCCCTAAAACTACATTTGGCCCTTTGAAGGCAGCTTCGAGGCTGACGCGACCCCCAGTGAAAATGAGTTTGACATCCCTGCTCTAATAGGTACAGGCCCTGCGGATAGATGCTGGGAGTCAATGGTGAACTACACAGAGAGAGCTCCTGCTCTTACAAAGTTTATGGTAGACTTATAGACAAGAAAGCCAGCAAATAAAATACAGCATGATACGTGCTGTGACAGAAGATGCACAGGTGCTATAGGATCACATGGGAGAGAGAATTAAGGCAGCCTGGGATAAGGGAGTGATGTCAGGAAGAGGTGACATGGAAACTGATACCTGAAGGAAGGGCAGGAGATGAAGGGAGGTGAGCAGCTGAGTACAGCTGGAGTGAAAGGGAAGGACTTACATGAAATGAAGGTGGAACAGGGCTCAGGGGCACAATCGAACAGAGCCGTATATGCCATGGCAAGCAAGGGGCTCTTTCTCCTAGAGATAATGGAAAAACCACAGAAGGGCTTAAGTAGGGGATTGGTATCACCTTCACACTGCCCTGGGAATCAATCAAAGTAAGGAGAGGGAGGATATTTTAGGAACATCCAGGAGATTGCTGCAGAGATCTAGACAAGAGATGGGAGGACAGGAACTAGGACAACAAAAGTCAGATCGCAAAGTAAAGGATCAGTTCGGGACAAAGAGGCAAACCCTTGAGACGTAGAATCATCAGGACTCACTGTGGAGAAAGGGGAGAGGAGAGTTGAGGCTTGTGGCCTTGGAGACTTAATACTAAGCAAGGTGCGGATCGCAGGAGAAAGGCAGATTGTTGGGAAGAGATGAGATTCCAGAAGGGCCCCTGCAGACTTAGCAGAACCCGTGAGACATCTCAGTGGAGATGTCCTAAAGGCAGTCAGATATACGGGTCCAAGATCAGAAGAGGTCTGAGGACTAGAAAAAGCTTCTAACGAGAGGAAGTTGGCATAATATGTGTCTGATATACAGGCTTACTTCCTTTATTCATTCAATAAATATTCATCAATTTCCTACTGTACACCTGGAGGCAGAGTTGAACTAATGCACATTAATAGAGAACATTCCTTAATTGGGATCCTATCTACACCTCTGATGGGCTGTAATCATTTGTGTGGGCATCTCTGACTGATGCTCCTTAGAGAACTGCTGTCAAAACTGCTCGTCAGGGAGAGATGAAGTCCTTAAAATTAACTGTCTGTGGGAATTGCAGTCTTTCATTTTCTGGCAGGCCCAGCCCTGGAGGCCACCACTTTGTTTTACTTCCCCTAACAGGAGATTATCTTGTACAATAGAGCTACAAATGGGACCCTAATTAATGAATTTGTGAACAGCCATTCCCTTTATAGTGGCATTAGCCCAATTATGGTCTTAGCTGTGCCACCTCCAGGCCAGGTCTCATACAGGAACAGGGAGTTTAACTAGGTAATTAAATATCTATTTGCCATGTGAGCCTGAGCAATATCTCTTGTCTTCTTTCTCCCCTTCCCCCATGTCTGAGTTTCCCTCAGTGGGAACACAGGCAATGACCACCAATCAATCAAAGAGGAATTCTGTCTTTTCCAGGAGGAAGCTTGTGAAGGCCACAGAGAAAACTGAGACCTTGGCCTCTCCCTCAGGGGGTCTGCAATCTAGCATGATTTACTCTCCAGTCCCCTATTTCTCTCACATTGGTAGGGACTGGATGAGGTTGCAGTTTCATTCTCCAGATGTTGAGTTCCAGACCCCAGAGCCGAACGTGAGCTTGGAGAGGGACAGGCCAGCCTGTGGGTCACAGAGAACCCCATTCTTCCTATAACTGGTGTACTTCACATGGGAATGAGTGGCCTCCTGGGCAGGGGCTGCTGAAGAGCCCTATCTTCAGCTGTCTTTTTGGCTCTGGCTGGCTGATCTGAGAATGATTGAATCAATGATTCAATGATTCAATGACCTAACTCAAAGACACCTCCCCTGGCTCTGCTGCTACTAACTCAATAATGTCACCAGTCAAGACCCCTTATTCATGTGCTTTCACTGGGGAGCGCCACTGGGTAAACCCAGACGACAAATAATAGCTAATCTTTCCTGAGCATTTACCATGTGAGAATGGTGTGCTTTACATGAAGTAACTAATTTTATCCTGACAATAACTCTGTGGGACATTGTGCTATTACATGTCCTAGATGATGAAACAAAGGCAGGGATGACTGCAGTGACTTGTTGTGAGCTAGTAAGCAGCAGAGCTGAGATCTGAATCCAGACATACGAATTGCAAAGGCTGTGCCCTTCACCTCCACACACACACACACACACACACACACACACACACAAACTACCTCAGACTGAGAAATCAGTGGCCTACATGGTTTAGTTGTTTGGAAGTTGTTATGCCTCCTGCCCTCCAGAATAGCCCTTCAATAAGCTAGTAATGTGCTCCCAATTCTACCACTGAAATAATTCCCCTGGCAGTGGCAAAGCGAACCCCCAGGGAGGCTGAGGAGATGGAACACATGGACCTGTTACAGACTGACAGGCTCCAGTCAGCCGTAGGTCCTTCACCTTGCATGGAAGTTAATCAGTTTCTTCCCAACTCTTTCCATGAGTGGCAGCTGGTGGGGTGGGGGTGGAGGAACAAAGGTGAGGACCAGCTTGAGGTTGGGGATGTGGAAAAAGTAGGGAAAGATGCCCAGGTCTCTACTGTTGTAGAACACATTCCAACTCTGAAAGCACTCCAGCCCTGCCACTTACAAGTGCTATAATCATGGTCAGTTTAATCAACCACTGCAAGTTTCCATTTCTTCAACTGCAAAATAGGAATACTAAGAATGCTTTATAATCGTGTGGTATAAATTAAATAAGGCAATGCTTACAAAGCACTTAACACTGTGCCCCACGCACAATGAGGACAGTAAAATGGTAGCTCTTATATCATCAATACTACTGCTCAAGGAAAGAAGTCCTGACAAAGGCGCTGGGAAACCAGTGGGCAAGGTGGTCAGCTAAGTGAGCAGCAGGAAAAGGACTTGAAGGGACAGACTGCCTTCATTGACTATGTAACTATTCCAAGGCCTGCTATGTGTTCATTCAGTCGTTCATCAGCCATGTTCTACTCCGATCTATTATGTGTGGGCGCTGGATGATATCGGGGGTTAAATTAAGTCTCTCAAAAAGATGTGTTGCCTAACCCCTATTACCCATAGATATGACTTCATTTGGAAGTAGGGGCTTTGCAGATATAATCAAGTTAAGATGAGGTCATACTGGATAGGGTAGCCTCTAATCCAATATGACTTGTGTCTTTATAGGAAGAAGAGATACAGACACACAGACACACGTAAAGACAGAAACAGAGGTTGGAGTAATGTGTCTACAAGACAAAGAATGCCAAACATAGCTGGCAACCACTAAATGCTAGAAAAGAAGCAAGGAACAAATTCTTCTTAAGAACCTCCAGGAGGAGCCAACCCTGCTGACACCTGGATTTCAGACTATGGGCTTTCGGAACTGTGAGAGATTACATTTCTGTTGTTTGAGTCACCCAGCTTGTGGCACTTTGTTACAGCAGCCCCCGATAAAGAATACCGGTGATAAAACTGTAGAGATAATTTTTTTGAAGTTCCTAAGCTGAAGCATCTGCTATTCATTTCATCCCAAGAAAGAAGCTGGATGATAGTCCAGGCTTAATATGGATGGCCTTGGGTCTAGTTTCCAAAGAGGTATACTTCGTTTGAAAAGAGTTTTCCCTGGTCCACCAGCTTGGACCCCAAGCATGGGGACAATTTAGATAAGCAGGTGGCATGGAATGAGGATCGTCCCAGCCAGAAATTATACCAGATCCCTGCCACCCATAGGACATAGCACTGAGGATAGTGAAAGTGAGGGAATGCAGGGCAGTGGTGGAGGCAGGAAAATAAGATCTGGAAAAAGAAAGGTGGAACTGATGTCCTATTCTTGGTTTCTTCCAGAGCCACCATTCCTTATTTCTCCTGTTAATTTCTCCACTCTTTCTCTTCATGTTTTAAGTTTCTACTCTGGTCCCTAAGATGCCTTCACAGCCTAGCAAACTGGAAAAAAAAATCAGGAGTCTTGGTGGCTAGAAAACCAGAGTCTGACTCCCAGCTCCATCATTTACTAGCTGTGGGATCGAGGGCAAGTAACACTAACTTTCTGTGCTTTGGTTTCTTTATCTGTGTAATGGGGATACATAGTAACTCATAGTGTTAAGTATCTATGCATGGTGTACATTATGTAACATGTAAATGTGTACAATGTATGATAGTGTGCATTAATCATGATGATACATGTCCAAGTATTTTAAGTGCCATATGAAAAGGAGAGAGATCTCATCGTGCAGAATCCTAGACTTCATATAGAGAAATACTGGTTTTAGATATAATATATATCTGGATATGTTAGAAAATTAGCACAAAAATGAAACAATAAATCAGATGCTACATTTAAGGGAAGTAGAAATGGCATTGACCTAAGTGTGGACAAGGCCTCAGGACTGAAGAGCTCTGTGATATTGAGCAAGTTTTTCCATCACATTCATTTGGTTTTAAGAATCTATGAGTTTATGAAAATGTGCACATCGAGATGTTTGCTCTTATAAAAACACATTTTAAAAAGAAATCTTTACTTATGGGCCACCCATTACAAACATGGGGAAAGCTGTGATGCTTGAGGGAATTCTAAGAACAAATGAAGTGGAAAAGCCATTTGATATGTGAAATATCCCACGGGCTGAATAACACTGGAGAGACAAATCTCAAATACTCCTCTCTGGCTATTCCTATTAGAGGGCTACTACCAGAATACCAAAGAAAGGGGTTGAAATCACTTGGAACAAAAACTAGTAAAGAAGGTGACACGGCCTTAACACAGCCCAAAAATGCAAAAGCAACTGGCCAGCTTGTATCTCCTTTTAGAATAATATAAACAGGCATGACTCGATTGAAATAGACTGAGCTCAGATGTAAGGAAGAACTTCCTGACTACTGAGATGCATAATGAGTTTGGGGAAATCGCCTCCTCTGAAGCTTTTTACCCAATAGGCAACTGCACTCCTGGTTAAGTAAGTGTGCTGGGCAGCAGAAACGCAGACAGAGGTCCCTTCTTGTCTGTGCGCTCTCTGTGCACCCACTGAGTCAGCTCCCAACAGAACAGCAATGTCTGCTTTTTACACAACAACACCATTCCACTCCCAGTTACCTCAGTAGTTCACATGGAGTCACGTTGCCCATTTTTTCCCCCGCTCACACAGTAGACTCCAAGGTGCAAGTACTGTTTTTACAGATTTTTGCATGTTCCAAACTGGTATGTGATAATCGCTTCACAGCGCAGTTAGCAAAGAGGAGGAAATGAAACCCACTCCTGAATTGGAGACGGGAGTGCTGTGTTTCACCCTGTTGACAGCCAAAAGCCAATTTAGGACTCTCCAAAAAGCCAAATTTCCCAAGGGAGGAAAAAATGTGAGTATCTTCTTAATTTTCCTGAGCTCACTTAGGGACTGAAATTGGTGTTTGCTGAGGGTGGAAAAATTTGATGTGGACTATGGTTTATGGATCATTTCCACAGAGAAATGAGGAAGGGGGAGAGTTCACCCAGTTTGCACTTTTTCAGCAAGACTTCCGAAAGCTAGCAGGGTAATAATCATCAACAGTAACCGAGCACTCACTGCGTTCTAAACCCTTTGTGTGAATTAATTCATTTAATCATCACAACTTTATGAGGCCCCAGGAGGTTGGGTCATGTTCAACATAACAACACATCCAAGTTCAGAGCTGGATTTTAAACCAGGCAGGCTGGCACTAGAGGCTACATGGTGAGTTAGCCCCCATGCTCTTCAGAAGAAGACATCCTCAGAGAAGCAGGCCTGGGTCCTGCCGCCTCTTGCCCTCTTCTTCCTCAATTCCTTGACCCTTCAGCTGAAAGGAACTTTCCGAGGAGAAGCATCCATGAGCTAAAACCACCAGTATACGCCATGTCGGAAGTCAGCTCAGTTCTCCTCGTGACTCACGGAGCAGCACTCACGTGTGCCCCTCATCTCCCTGTCCTGTGTAGGATTTTTTCCCGTCCGTAACTCCTCTCTCCCTGGGTCAGTAAGGTAACAGAACATTCAAAAACAGTCTCCCAATGACTCCTCTGCTACAACTGTTCTGTCACCCCTGGGGCTCTCCTTTGAGGCGCTCAAACCCCAATCAGGGAGTCATCACCAACAACAATGCATCAGACTTTCTCCAAGAATGGGCAAAGCCAGCGGCAGCTAACAAGAGTCCATTATCCCCCACGGTTCGTAATTGGGCATTGTGATTAATCCATTTATCTGCCATTCAGAAGAACACCACATAGTAAGAGTCAGTAATTACCTAGCATTGAATAGGTACATGAATAACCAAAATGTACCCATGCTTTGAGTTGCTGCAGCACCTTGATTCCAAGAATATTTACTCACTTTGAATTTTAAAGATACACAGTAATGTAAGTATAGCAGAAGGGTGGAAGATAGGAAGCCCAATTTTCAGAAAGCCATGAGTGGCTAAAACCCAAAAGGCTTGTGAGCTTGTTCATAATTCTGTGAATCAATTCAGAAGATACTCATTAACATTTATTATGTTAATGAATATCTGTGTGTCAGGCACAGCGTTAACAGGGCATTTTTTAAAGTTCATTATCTAAGCGGAGAAATAGACATATAAGAAGCCAAATATCTTTAACAGGAAAAGTGAGAGGCAGATGTGAAGAACAAGAAAGAGAAGGAACACTCACTCTCCATGGGGGTGGAGAATAAATGGCAGATGTGGAAAGGCTGCCCAGATGGAGTGACCTTTGATTTGGGGCCTGCAGGTTGAAGAATATTTTTTTCCCAGAGGGAAGTGGGTGAGAGCAGCCCAGGCAGAAGGCCCGGTATGCACAAAGGCATTCAGGCATGATGTCAGTGGCCACCCTATACAGAGAACAGCATAGGGCGAGTATTGAAGGGCTTTTACATGATGCTAAGAAAACTGGGCTCTATCTTGTATCCTATACGCAATGGGGCAACGTGGTAAATTTTTAAAGAGATGTCTGAGCATGAGCAGATTTGTGCTTCTGAAAGCCCATTGAGCAGTGAGAATGAGGCTGGACTGGGGGAAAGGACCAACAGCTGAGAGGCTACTTACTGTCTTAGTGAGGACAGAGGTGAGAATGACCTGCCTCAGGCACTGAGAGTGGACTAAAAAAAAAGGTTAGACTGGAAGTTTTGCAGACATTTCAGAAGACCATATCAGAAGGCTTCTGGTGATGTGCAGGGAGCAGGGGAGAAGGAGAAGAAGCTGGTAAGAGTGGGTTTGGCTGGGTGAAGACGCCCTCAGCAGAGGAAGAAAAGCATACTTGAGGGGGCTGGAGAAAGCAGAATGGAACTAACATTGCTGTGTGTTTACCATGTGCCAGGGTCCCCACATTTCCTTACATCTGTAAGGAAAAACAGCTCAAGTTAAAGGAACTGAGGCCAAAGTGGTCAAACAGTGCACTCAGGGCCACCCGGTGCTAACCATGCCCCAGCTCCAGACTTTACTTGGTGAGAAAGGTTTGGTTCGCAATATAAGTAGTCTTGTTCTTCACTTTCTCCTTGTTGCCCAACAATTAAAATATCTTTCCCTATCTGTATTTCCCATCTCCCTTGCCTACTTCCACATTCATCTCTCCCTTCCGAAGTAACCTTCTCTTCCTGGCTGGCTCCTCACCTACTCCCATTCATACGTGGCATCTTTTTGAAAGTACGAATGTAGGGCAAAGGGCAAAGGACCAGAAGTGGGATCAAGCTGTGTTCCACAGCTGACTTAGCCAGCCAGGTGACTGTCAGAAATTGCTGGACCTCTCAACCTCAGTGTCCTCCACTATAGAGTGGGGACAAAGAAAAGTGAATATTGACCTTTGATTTCCTCACAGGATTATTGTGAGAATGAAAGGAGATTAAAGTGCTTGCAAACGATACCAACAAAAAGCAGGAAAAGATGCTACAGGATTATCTGGATGACCCAGCACCACTGTCCACCAGACTGTGAGTCCCCGGAATGCAAGAGACTGGCGATCTTCATCTTTAGCTCTAGGGCACCTAATTATTCCTAATACAGAGTAAGTCTTTGATAAAGACATGTTCATTTGAGAACAAGGACCACTGCCACCATCAGTGTGGCACACACGCACGACTACAGAGGCATGTCTGTTTGCCTCCTTCTCTCCCACCATACATGCAGGCAAAACCACATTCCCCACTTTTGAAAGTGCTGCTCTAGTCCTGGCTTATTCCAAAACAGCCAGTTCCTGGAGAAAAACCAAGTGATTGTCAAGCTGCCGGGATGGCTTCATTGGGCACATTTGAACATTGGGTAGGTCTGAATTCCTCCCCTTCTCAGGGAAGTTGCTAAGAACTGAACCCCCAGACTCACTCCTCTTATGTATGGAGCTACCATGGGTCTGCCCCATTCACCGCCGCTGTATAGCGACGTGGGGCTTTCCCCCACCCCCCTCTTGCAGGAGCTCAGAGCCTCTACTGCTATTTTCATTGATGCCTTGAGCAGGGCTGGCATGTGCAACTGCTCAGAAGGGGGAGCGCGGAGCCGCGGGGGAAGCAAGTAAAAATAGCCTGGCGCGTGTGGCTCTGCTTGCTCCGGACGCTTTCAATCCTGGACGAGGTGGGGAGCTCAGCAGCCAGGGCTGCACACTGAGGAACACAGCAGGGGGCTGCACCCAGACCCCTCGCAACAGCCAGGATCTAGAAACCCTAGAAAACTTTTTTTCCAGGAACTGAGAGGGACAGGAGTGGGGAGCAGTGGGTGGAGGGGGGGTGGTGCTGTTTCTTACTCCCTAACCCAACAACCTAGCTGCAGGGACTTCTGCGTGCCTAGTCCAACACTTCACAGAAGTGCAGCCTTGACTGAGAGCTATTTTTAGAAACCTCTTTCTCGGGTGGGCGATCAGAGGGAGGAAGGCAGAGCCTATTGGTAAGGCTAGCTCTCCACTGTGAGGCTGAGAGCCTTGCACTGCACATCATTCAGGATGTCTGCTCGCAGGTGGGGGTGGGGGTGGGGAAGAACAAGTGTCCAGGGAGACCCGCAGGCTTACTGGCTGTGCCCTAACTCAAGGAGAAGGCATTAGCTACTGAATATCCTACTGTTTTCAAGCCCTAGATGGTGTTTGTTTCAAAATCGACAGTTGCCAGATGCATGCTGCTTCTCGTCTCTCCGGGAATGGGGTTTTAAAAAGCTTTGCTGCCTACGCTGTGGGGGTAGGGGTTAGCTGCAGTTCACACTTCACAGGAAGAAGGACGGGGAAGGGTCTCTGCACCTTTTTGCATTCCAGAAAGACAGAGACATTCCCCGCACCACACCTCCGTCCTTGCCCCACGCTGCATATGGGTGACCATATGTGAAATGTATGGCAGCCCCACCAGACACCCAGCTATTAATAGAGCTCCAGAGTTTGCTCCCTGCCTTTCTCCTGCCACCGGGTAAGGGATGATCTTCACACATTTACCCCACTCCGCACACGCCCCCCCCCCCCACACACCGCTCACCATCGCTCCAGGAAGGTAAGGGGACTGCCCACGCTGATCCCCTTCGTGACCACCGGTGCCCGGAACCTAAGAATCAGTCCAGCTGTAGTGACAGAGGGTCAGTGCGGGGCCAGAGGACACGGCCCTAAGTATTGGGACGCAAAACCCAGCAGGGCTCTTTGCAGCTCAGGGCCAACTCGGAGTAGAAAAAGGGCAGCTATTGGACTGTCAAAGACGGGGGAGAAGAGTGCAATGTGAGGAGCTAGAGCGACATTCAAAAGCTGCTTGCTGCGGGACGAGTGGCTGCAGATTCATTTTTCGCTGCAGCGCGCGGCGCTCGGCCACTACAGCCGGCTGCCGCAGGAGCGGGCGCTGTCCCTGGTTCTGAAGACGGCCGCGGCCGGCACCCCCTCCCCGGGCTTAGCGCTCCCGAGACGGCTCTGACATTCGCCGATGGCAGGCCTCTCGCACCCGAATCTGGGCCAGAGGGTCTGTTGATGGTGCCCGAGACCCACCACCACCAGCTCAGCGGCGCCCGGCACGGGCGGGAGCTGCCCGCGGTGCTGTTTGAAGGGTGAATCTGGGGCGGAGAAGGAGACCGTCAGGGCACTGCAGGGGGCAGACCTGGCCCGGCGAGCGCCCATCCCCGCTCTGCGCGAGGTCGGCGCTCTGAAGCCCGAAGGGAGCGGGGCAGGGGGCGGGGAGCGCGGCTGCCCGGGATTGAGGACTTGGGGGAAAGAGAAGCAAGCAGCAGCGGGCGGTAGGAGAGAGAGATGGGGCGAGAGCGACTCTTTTGCATTTTCCAAGGGGGGGACCTGAGAAGTGCACCGTCGCCCCCACCCCAGCACACACACGCACACGGCCAGCGGAAGCAAGCGAGATGGAGCTGGGGAAAGTTTGGCTCTAGGTGTGGAGCGGCGGCGGCGCGGCGGTCGGCGGTCGGCGGGCAGCCGGGGTCGCCGAGCGCCCGGAGCCCCGCGCCTCCTTACCTCGGTGTTCTCGGCAGCGTTCTCCGCCATTTTCCTCCTTAGGAGCAGGCAGCGGGAGGAGTGTTTCATGCCCATAAGAGCCAGCAAGGGTTTGGTGGTGCAAAGATAGTAGAGAAAGAGAGCTGGTGTAGCTTTAAAAGAGAGAGAGAGAAAGAGAGAATGGGAGGAAGGAAAAAAAAAAAAACTCAACCCAGCCCCTCTGCCGGAGCGTCAGCCGATACAATCAACCACGGTTGAGTCTTTCTTGCAGTCTCCACTTTGTTTTATTTTCTTCCCTTCTCATCTGCTTCGGATTCCTTCACACAGTTTCAAGTTCTTCTCGCGCGCCCGACCCCCTCCCCGCCCCTCTCCACCCGCGCTGCGGGCTCAGCAGGAGGGAGGCAGCCCGGAAGGCTCCGCGGTGGCGGCGTCTCTTCCCCGGCTGCTCGCAAAGTCCGGCCGGCCCGAGGCAGCCGCCAACTCCTCTCAACTTCTGCGGATCCGCCGGGCGAAGCAACACGCTTCCTGCGCGTCTCTCCTAGGGGCTGAGCCGGGTGAGTGGGGGCGGGGTGAGAGGTTCGGTGGAGCGGGCAGCGGCTGGGCGCAGACCTGGGGCCCGCGGCGCCCGCGCGCCCGCCCCCTCCGCCAGGCTGCCGGGGTCTCTCCGCCACCTCCACTGCCCGGCGCTGCAGACAACTTGCGCGGGGGCAAGGGCTGCGCGGACGCTGCAGGGCCGCTCGGGAGGTTTGGACAAAGCAGGCGCCGGAGCTGGACTCCGGCAGGTTCTTAGACCCGGGTGCGCGTCCTCCTACCGAGGACAAGCTCTGGGCAAGATTGGGCCACAGTTACCTCGCCCCCACCCACCCTGCCCCCAACTTTCCCGCTCCTCTGTCGATTGCTAGATCCTGCCTTAGCGAAGGGCTTGGGGAGCGAAGGGCTAGGTGTCTGGATGAGGGAGGGTCCTTAACTCCTTCAACTCTAGGACTAAGTATGGTATCATGATCGCTCCTTTTCTCCCATTCTCCCAATCCAGGGCACTTTGAGCTCCAAGCCTCTCTGAGACCGAGAGGGTGGGGCGAAGGTTCAGCCAGAGGTGGCCTGGGAACGAGGGTGGGAGAAAGTCGAATGGAAGAGCCTGCGGTCCTGCTTTCCCTGCTCTAGTTTTTCCTGGTAGCCGCTCTGCCCCCAACCCCAAATCTTCTTTCTCCTCACCCCTCCCCCGTCGTCACCAGATTTTGAAGTCCCTTTTATGGAGAGACGGAGGATGTCACATACCCATTAGGATTCTCTCGATCCTTTTTTAGGGAGTTTGGGCGGCAGCAGGGGGGTGTGAATTTTTATACAATGCATTCCTGTCTTCACTTTGAGAGTTTTTTCTCCCCCTGTCTTACCGGCCATCTGTCAAGCTGTTAGGAGATGGAACAAGGCAGAGGGAGAAAACTGCCTGCCTCTCCCATTACAACAGGCCACTGGAGCGGCTCCTTCAAAGACAGCTGCACTTTCAAGCTTTCGCAGGTAGGCCAAAGACAGGGCCCTAAATGACGCCCCCTGAGCATCCCGGCTCTCTTCACCTCACCCCTGCATGGACATGGGAAGATCAGTCCTGCATGCATGTCCTATTTGTTTTTGAATATCACCTTTGACAGTCAGGAACTGTGAGCCTGATTGCCCTCAACTAACCCCGGAGTCCACTGAAGAGATGGGCCAGAATCTAAGGATGCCTTCATCCCCTGGTCCTAGGGAAAAGAGAGGGCGCATTGCATTAAGTGGAGGAGGGAGACAGGAGGAGAGGGTGGGGAGTAAGAAGAGTGAAAAGAGAATAGGCAAGAGGATGGATAATGGGAGTGTGTGTCTGTGTTGAGAAAGGAGCACGTTTAAATGTGAAAAAAAAATGAACTTAACCTCCTTAACCTTTTTTTTCTTTCTCAGACCACAGGCCTGGATTAGTGTTGGGGGTGAGTGAGCAGAGTCTTTTGGCAACACCTGGTCATTCTCCTTCCCTTTCACATCCTGTTATCATGCAGAAAGTGGTAGGGGGATAAATAAGGTAAATCAGAAGAATGATTTCACCCTCATGAACCCCATTTTCTCTAAAGTATCTTTCTCAGAGACAAAAGATCCTAAGACATCTGATTCCCTAACAAAAGAGTCTCACTACTGGTCCAAATAAAACCAGAAAGGAAAGTATCCTCACAACTCTTCAGTCCAATCCTCCGATTTTACAAATAAGGACCCTGAGATCAGAGAAAGGAGGACATTTGTCCAGGATCCTTCAGCCAGCTATAGGAACATCTGAGAGCAGCTCCCCAGCCTCCTGACGTTCAGTCCAACACTCTCCTCCGACCCCACCCCACTCTTGCTTCTGCCTGTGCCACACATCCATTCCGTGACCAACTAGGGAGGAGGGAAGCTGAGACAAGCTCCCACCGAAATAGGCTGCTGCCTGTGTATGATTATGTTGCTATGAGAACCCCAGTGGGTGTGTTTCCTCCATTCTCTATTGAAATCTTTTGCTTTGCTTGGCTTCTCCCCAAGCACAGACATTGCTCCCCTTGGAATGAGGAGTGGAGAGGCTGAAACAGAGAGCCGTATTCTCATGGCAAGAGTTTTCTATCCCAACCCGTTCAACCCAGAGCCAGCCTGAGGCTTTGAGTGAGAAGCCTAGGCCACATGCTGGTTCTGTCCTGGCTGGGGGACAAGTGAGCTGTCTTGAAAGTGGACGCTCCAATTCTCTGTTGAGTCACTTTGGAGCAGAGAGGAGTTGTCCTTGCTGTGCCTCCATTTAATTACAAATTCAAGAAGGAAAATAATTGTCACTTTCAGACATTAACTGTTAGGAATGATTTGTTTTTACACAGCAAACGATTACTTGAAAATCCATATCCCAGGGTTTTGAAAATTTTGTGATGCATAAAGTTCCTAGCACATAGTAGGCATTGTGTAGCATTTTCTCACCATCCCCATCGTTCACAGGAATTCAGCCTTCTTCACCCCTCTTGCAGAAGCACATTAGGTTAATTAACTTACTCTATGAAGAATTTACTAGGCGTCACTTACATGCCTAGCTCATCAGTAGGCACTGGGATTAGCAAGAGGCAACAAAAGATATGGAGCTTTTAATATAGTCATCTTCAGTGCTTTGAAATGTGCAGAACTTTGGAAGGGATTTTGATGGGAGGTAAGAAGAAATATGAGATGACAGGATGTGAGTTACATGGGCAGTCTGGGACAATAGTCCTAGTCTAAGTAAAGAGGTCCCAATGTATATTTTGCTATGCCACTTTTCTCATACTAGATCAACACAACAAAATATTGAATAGTACCTGTGAAGTGCTATAACAACATTTGGCTTGTGGAATACCACCAATACTGTGTTGACATTTGCAAGGCCTTTTCCTAGATTCTGAGGCAAACTTGTAGAGCACCTGCTGCATGCCAGAGACTCTTCTAGTCTTTGTGTATTCTCATACAGTTCTTTCAACAATCTTTGCCGTAGGTGCTCTTATTACCTCTGCATAACAGATGAGGACACAAAAACCCAGAGAATTGCCCAAGTGGTAGAATCAGGATTCGAATCTAAGATGCCTAATTCCATAGTATGACCATGAGGTTATACTATGAGGTTACATGAGGTATACATGAGGTTCATGAGGTTAACCAATTTCCGAGAACAAGACAACCGGGCTTTAAAAATACCAATGCTTCGGTTTGACCCGCAAGGAGTATGACTTAATGGGCACTCATGGTTGATCATAATTGGATAAGGATATTTGGAGGAGATCAAAGAATCAGCAGAGAAAGAAGACCCCTAGGTTATAGAAAGGGCCCCCCAAAACTACAAGAACACTCATATTATAGAAAGATTCATCTCAAACACAAAGGTTCTTGACAGCCACAAGATACTTGAAAGCATGAAGTTGTGCTGATGGTTGAGCCAGCATGCAAAGGCTGGAATGAGACTCTTGGGGAGGGTTATGATTGGAAAAATTATCCAGCTTTATGAGATGCCATGACAAAGTGAGTTTCCTGTCACTTGGAGGGTTCAGTTAGACTAAATCTTCAGCATAGCCATGGCTGCAAACCCTAGAAGGTTGAACAAAGCCTCTAAGGTTCCCTTGGCCCATGCTGTGACTGCATAATTGTCTCCTTCATCTTGGAGCCCTCCAGAAGATGAAGACTCTGTGTTGTAGGCACCAACCAACACTCTCTTTGCTGCCTTTCAAAATCCAATACCTAGAGAATCAGGAGGCAGTTTCTGTAATCTGTAGACCTTCCTGGGAAAGCTAGACTCAGGCTTGCTCAAATGTTGCTGTAATAAAAAGTAGTGCATAAACCATGTCATGTGGCTTCCTTTCCTCCTCCTAGGGGAACCTCACACATGGCCAGGGCTCACATATGGCTAAAACATGCTGCAGTGAGTCCATGGCTCCTCAAGAATCAGGCCATGGCCATTATCCACCAGCAGCTCTTGGCAGCTAACCCAGTGGTATTCTTAGTGTCTTCTGGGCCAGATGGGAACCAAGCCAAGGCTGCAGCGACCAGCTACCTGGCTGAACCTCCAGGCAGGCGTAAACCTGGGCAGTTCTGCACAAATCTTCCATAGTCTTAATTCTTTCTAACCCAAGGCCCAGTTATTTCTTAAAAGTATGTTCCAAAGAACAAATTGCAAGAGTTCCACTAGTGCCTACAAAGTAATTTGGATATTTCTCTCTCTCTCTCAGCCATTAAAACCAGAATATTATTTCTTCCTTGCTCTTGCTCTGATAATGTTTGTTGAATCAATCTACTCTGCTTTTATTATACTGTTTGGTTTGACTATTTATTCTAACAATCCTTGGGAGATATTTTCCTAGTCATTCTGTATTAATAGCTTAATCCTTGGTGTTGTTTGCCCCTAAAAAAGCTGAATATTAGACTATTGTTACCTGCCTTTCTCTCATGGTCAGAAAAACCCAAAAGACACCTCAACATATTCTCAATGACCTGTGAACCTCTTTGGAAAAGGGGGAAGAGGGATGCAGCAGCAGAGCCCTAAAGACACTAACATACTTTTTAAATGCTGTCACAAAAGAAATTAGCTTTTTTCTCTTCGTTGTATCCTTCACTTTTTTTCCTCCTTTTAAAATCTTTCATTAAAGGATCACTTTTTTCTGGAAAATCTCACCTGAATCCCTCAAAGCCAGCTAGAAATCAATTATGTTTATCAGATACAACAACTCAATATACAGTCTCTCCATTTAGCCCTTACATAGCAACCACTATGAATCAAGCAATCTGCAGGGTGTTCAGGACTAAAAGTGAAAAGACATATCCCTACCCTTAAGAGATCTTCCAGGAAGAGTTGGTTTGGGATTCAGGTACTATAGGGGTCCTATGGATTGGTTAAATGTAGCTGAAATCAATGGCTTATTGTCAGGTAGGCTTTGCAAAAAGTACCTATTGATATGGACAGGAAGACACTGGAGGCTATGGGGCCTGGACAAGAGGCAAAGTAGCCTCCAATCAAGTAAGTCTTGGGACACATTCTTTATCAAGATATTAAAGTCCTTTTGTGTTTCCAAAGCTTTCATAGATGAGTAGTTTTGCAGTCTTGTACTGCCCGCCCCGCCCGCCCCCCGCAAACGCATTATGTAATAATGTCACATGGGGCATAACACATCATGATCTGTCCTAGTGCAAGGCTGATTCCTGGTGATTCAGGAATAGCCCTCGCCCCAAATGCGTAATGAGCAGAGATGGCTAAACAAAGCTGTGCCTAATTCCATCTGTGTCCCCTCTGGGCCATTTAGCCACCCTGATCTCTTTCTTCTCTTCCCAGAGGGTTTGGTATTTTAAGCTTTATTAGATTTTTTCAAATTTAAAACTGTACCCTACCTTAGGGTAATATTAACATTTTGCTGTGTAACTTCCATTTTTTGTTCATGCAAATGTGCATATACCTATGAGTGTATGTTCTTGGTATATGGTGTGTGAATGTGGAATCATATTGTATACATTGTTCAGCAACTTGCTTTGTTCATTAAAAAGTGTATTTAGACTTCTTTTCAGATTACTGTATGTAAATATGAGCTATTATTTTAAAAAGCTGCTTAATAGCTCACTGTATGGATAATCTATACTTTAAAACCAGGACCCTACTGATGGACTTTCAAGTTGCTCCTAGTTTCCTGTCATTCTAAGCAATATCGCAATAAATGTTCTTCCACATATACCCTTTTGATCCAAAGCTTTTATTTCCTTATGGTAGTTTTCCAAAAGTGGTATCATTTTAATACATATTGCCAGATCCTTACCAAAATTTGATTTCTCAGACTGTAGCCTGAACCTTTGGCTACAGCCTCTTCCCCTTCCCTCTCATAATGTCAAGTGCAAAACATCTGCAGCACTCAAAGCCCTGGGCCAGGCACTGGAGGAGAGAGATCCATGAAATAAGAGATACAATCTTTGTTTTAAAGGTGTTTCCTAACCAAGAGCTTTACAATGCCTAGGAAAGGGTTCATGAGAGATGCTGAGACATGGGATATTTCTCCCTAGAGGGAAACCAGATTGCTTCCAAGTGCTAGGCAGCAGGGCATGAATTTGATGTTTCCGAGAGGTTCTGTGGTCTGAAAAACAATAAGGATAAAAAAAGTTCGCATCAGTCACCTGTTACTCGGGTAGAATGATCACAAAGGATACTGAGGCCTGGGGGGGGCAATCTCTGTTCCCTTTTCTTTGGGAAGGCCATGCCTGGATTGATGACAGGATGCCACTGCTGCTTGTACACATGCCTAACAAAATCCCATCACCTGGAAAACCACACTCTCCACTTCCCAGAAAAGTCTTGTTTGGCTCCCTCTTAAAACAATATTTGCTGTATTCAGACTATCCTATGCATTGCTTCTTCGTCCATGGAAACTTCACCATTTAAAACTTCCCATGTGAGTTTATCAGAGGGTGCTTCCGAGGGTGAGAGAGGCCAAAGGGGAAAGAGGTGAGAGGAAGGAGGCTTTGGCAGAGCCTGGGAGAAGGAGTGGGAGCTTTGTGGTCGGCAGTCCAGTCAGTTAACTGCTCCACTGTTTAAAACCATGTTGAGGGTCCCCTCTCTCCAGCAGATCGGCTGTGAGAATAAAATAAGCCAATGCAGATGACACATCTAGCACAGTTTTGGGGAAATAGTGTTTTAATAAAAGTAAGCATCCTTTGCAACACCTCTTTATAGAAGACCATCTCTGTCCACATGAAATGGAGACCATGGGAAAATAGTAGTGTGGTGTGGGAAACCAGTGCTACTCCAGGGATCAGGGGGCCTGCGCCCTAGTCCCAGTTCTGTCATTAAACAGCAGGGTGGCCTTGAGAAACTCATTTTACCTCTTTGGACCTATTACCTCTTCTTTGAAAGAAGGAGTTTTCATGAGACAAGCCCTACATGCCCTGTCTGCTTTGTCACCTTATGCATGGTGTGAATTGTGACTCGAACCACACCCAAATCACAGTAAAGCCTGGTCACGTATATCTCACTCACACAGAAGCTCAGCACTGATGGCCAAAACAAAACCTGAGGGGTAGAGCACCCTCTCCCTGCCACTTGTAAGGGTGATGGAATGGAAAGTTACAGGCCAGAGATTCACAAAGGATTCCTGTAGGTAATATTGATTATAACATGTATTCCTGCACAAGGTTATGGTTAAGGCTTTCCAAAGGACAAAAGGAGTCCCCCCCTTTTTTTATTTTTTAAGAATCTAATTTTGTTCTAGCAGCTTCAAAGGCAATAATCAAGCAGTCATTGTAAATAGCCTTCATTTGATTTGCCCATCACTGGTCAAGAGGCAAAGTTCCAATGGGGGAACCAGTAAATTTCTGAGTAACACAGAATACTGGGCTATAGTCAACCTAACCCCATCAGCTCTCAAGGATCCGTGTCAATTCATGAATAATGCAAATCAGCAGATTATCCAAAAATCACTTCTCGCTGACTCAATTTATATATCCGGGTACATGTAAATAGAATTCCTACCTGTCTAATGATTCTTGGCTTCAAATATATACAAATCAATGTGCTGTCCCAGGACACAATGGTAGCCATGGGTGATGGTCTAGAAAGCAGCCCACTCAGTGGCTGCAGTAGCTGGCCAGAGTCCACCAGAAGGACTCCACTCTGTGGTTAATCCACTGTGGAAAGAGCGAAAGTCAATTATCATCCCAGCATACCTCTCAGAGTCAGGGATTGTTCAAGTTATTCCACAGGAAAAACTACATGAAGTTTAGGTGGCATTTTAAAGTCACACAGCAAGAAAATAGTGGCTTTGACTTCTTGGACCATCCAGGTATCCATTTAATTAAAATGCAGCTGTGGCTTCCAGAGGGAAGGGCTTTCCTCTCCTGGGATGGAAATACTGTTGGAAAAGCAAAGAGCTATCCCTCTGGGTGTGGTTCTCAGGCACTATGCTAGCACATTGTACACATTACCACACTGAATCTTCACACCAACCCCAGAGGTTAACTGCATCACTGTCCCTATTATATAAATGGTGAAAGGGTAGCTCAGAAAGGTGAAAGGACTTCCTCAAGTCACACGCCTAGTAAGGCATTGGACCCTACCTAGAGCCAATGTCTCCCCAACTCCACCAGTGGAGGAAGCACAGACCTCAGAACTGCTCTGACCTTGCTTTAAGTCCAGAGTCTAATATTTTGATTCTGTGACTTTGAGCACATTGCTTAACTTCTGAGTCCAAACTTTCTTATCTGTGAAAAGAGTTGGGTCTGGTTGCTGTAAAGTGCCTACCCCAGGACCAGGCTCAATAAATGGGTGTAATGGCAGGCGGCATACGGCTGGATGTGACCCACTTCACTCAGCAACACTGCATCGGCTGTTTCTTTAGGTTGTCAGGCACAACTACAGGTGTAAAAAGCACACCCCACTCCAGAGGCCAGAGTATCTGTCAGCCTGGCAATGTCTCCAGACAGGATAACCATCTAAATGGCACCTGTCAACCTGTATTCCTGCTGCAGCTCTTCCTGTCACATCTGCTTAGTAACTGCTCTAAATGCTGTCACTCTGGGTTGCATACTATATTTGCAGGTATGGAGGACATTGATTTTTTTTTAACTTCTGGAAAACTCATCTTATTCAGTGGCCAAAGCTGCCATACAACTACATCAGGACTTAATACATTCTGAGCAAGTTTGGGATTAATCACAGGAAGGAAGGAAAGATTCAGCCCTTTGGCAGGTGGATGGTGCAGGAAGGAGGGAACAATGATATCAGAATGATTTTTCATATAAGCCCTGGCTCTTTTCCAGCCTGCAAAGATGGCCTTTTTAAAAAAATAAATAATAGATCCTAAATCTGTATCTTTTCCTCCTGGCTCATAAACCAGGCCCTGGCAGGTTCAAGGCATGGTTTCTGACAGGGAGGCTCTGAACAAGTCTTATCTTCATCCTTGTGCCTCATTTTATCTCAAGTTATGGTAATTCAGAGAATGCTTGAGTTTCTCCCCTCCTTCTACTGGTTGGATAATGGGGTCCCTGAAACTGTTCTTCCTTCTGACCTTCCCAGACTGAGTTTAGAGCAAACTTTCCAGTCCTGTAGCATCACAGCCTAAGTTTGGGTCGGAAAGACGGGAGATTGCCTAAGTAAGCTACTGGAATTTCTCTAAGAAGGGCCAAGGGTCCTTTCCCTGGCCCTGGGGTCTGAGTCCTTTTTAGTTGATCAGCATCTGAGGCAGGGTTAGAATGATATGAGCAGAACCAGGCCACTTCAGCCTGTGTCACACTAAATAACAATGACACAGAGTTTCACTTCTTGGTCCTTCTGGTGACAGAGAATCCCTTATCACCTCTCCCCCTATAAAGGCCTCCCCAAGAGTGTCTAGGAGACTCTATGGGACTGCATTATGTATACTCACATTGAGTCTTTTATTTTGGTCTTTGACTCCCCTTAATTAACATCCAAAAATCTTGAAGTTGCTTTCAGGAGCCTGCATTGCCCATGTTGACAATGTCCCTCATAAGGATGCTGATGGCTGGGCCAGGGCTGCTCTCTCCAGGCACACCCAGCAACTTCCAGATATGCACAGAAGCAGGGACAGAACTGACAAGCCTCCAAGCCCACTTCTAGTGCCCCAAGTTTCATCAAGCTTCTTGGAAAAATACTCTTGTCCATTTCTGGCCCTAACCGTTCTATGCGTCTGGAAAGGCACAAAGCCCAGTGCCAGCATAAAATGTAGATAATCCACCATCCCCTCTGTTGTCTCTTGCTCTGCCTTCCACTCAAAAAATATTATTACAAACTCCTCTCTTCTTCATCCATAGACCAAAGTACCCCTGCAGGTTAATTCATGCAAGTGAAGCCTTGGGGGAGTTGAGGAGACCAGGCTGAACTTCCCCACACACAGGAAGCACTGGGTAGGGTATCCTTTGATGGCAGGGTGTGGGCAGCCCTGTCTTTCCCTTTGGAGTCCCAAACATTTGCTCATGCCTTGTAAAGAAGATGTCTTACCAATGTATCTGGGTCAATTTAGCAGGGCAGGTAATAGCATTTATGGACTGTCTATGTCAGGGTGAGCCCACTCCCAACTCTGTCTTTCCTTTTCAACAAGTTCCAGAATCTCTCTGCCCTGGCTTCCCCTCCATGCCTCCATGCATGGAGTTTATTAGCTGTCAGCTGCTGGTGGCCTTCCCAGAGGTACTTGCATTTCAAAAGGACACTCTGGAAGCCTGTCTCACCTCCAAGTTATGAAAGAATGAATCTCAAATGATGTAAGGTCAAGCATCACTGATGGGCTGGTGGGAGCATGATTTGGGGCTGGAAGTCCACACTGCACTCTTTAAAATCATGTTACACTGATATTTCATCCCATCTGCTTGTATGTTGTGCCCTGGCCTCCAAGCTGCAGAGAAAGCATGGAGTTCTAAGCACAGGGAGCACTGAATTGGAATCAGAAGACTCAAATCATAGTCCCAGTACCACCTCAAGTTTCTGAAGACCTTGTGAGGAGGGGAGGTGTCAAGACAGGGACCCCTGAGAAATGGGAAGGGGTGACTATGGTCTGCCTTTGCCCTAGAGTCCTTCATAATCCTACTTTTCATCTCTTCCTCTATAATATGAGGAGACTAGACAATCTTAATTCATGGGCCACTTTGAACTCTTTCATTCTATTACTATGAACCCTGTGGCTGGTGTTCAGAGTAGAGATACTGTCCCCAGTTCTCAGAGCAAACTAGGAAGAGGAGGGAAAAGTATTAGGGAAGCTTGTGCTCCGAGGGCTCATGCACTGGAGCCTCAAAAATACCCAGACCTACCTATCTTCAAAATTGTTTTTCTCTAAAAAAAAAAAAAAGACAAGCTTTAAATACTACCTCCTCCTCTTAAGAAACTCAAATGCTTGTGGTCTCCTGGTAGGAATCTGGTGTGGTTCAGTGGATTGAGCACCAGCCTGTGGAGGAGTTGCTGATTCAATTCCTAGTCAGGGCATATGCCTGGGCTTCAGGTCATCTCTTACACATCAATGTTTCTCTTCCTCCCTTTCTCCCTCACCCCTTTCTAAAAGTAAATCAATATTGCATTCAAGCCAGGCTTGCAGAGAAGTTTCTCTAGCTGGGAATTTATGGAGAAGTATCCTGGCCAGAGTTCTTCCATTATCTGTGCCCAAAGAAGGAGCATGCAGGTGAAATGCATCTGTGGACCGGTACTTCTGAGTAACTACTGGCAATGCAACCATAAACTGTCTGCTCCTCTACCACTTTCCCCTTCACACTTCTTACCCTCTCTCTGTCCCCACTACCATAGTCTCCTCTAGTTCTGCCCAGATGCTTTTAAATGGGTATGAATGAGAAAATCTGAGGGTTAAACCCAACACTAATATGTAACATATAAAAACTCTGTACTGCAGGTTCAAGAACCAAGAGGACTTTTCATTCCTGGGCAAGCATGGCATGAGGCCACATACCTCCCATGCTCTCTGGAAGATGGATCTGGGTGAAGGGAAGATCAAGAAGGGCTCTGCGCCACACAGGGCTAGGCCCAACATCGATCCACAGAAGAGCCACCAGGGAAGCACAATCTTGGGTTGGGAACATTAGTCCGACATGGTTTCCTCAAACATGATTATGCAAAGAACAGAAATTTGAGGGGGAAAATTACTCTAACGACATACGAATTTTTTAAAAGATTCCAAATCTTGTCCTGTGTAGAGGCCTGACAAATGATCCAGACCACTTCCCAGCCAGAACCTGTTGTACCCCAGCTCAGTCTCTGGTAATATTTGGGGCAGCCCCATATGCCTCCTCTCACCCCCGCCAGGAGGTTTGCTAAAGCAGAACTTTGTGGATTTGCCTGGACTTCTGATACCTATGACTTCCTAACAGTTTTTATTTTCTTCCCTCCCAGAGCTGTCAGGGCCCCTTTCTGACCAGTTTTTCCCCTGCCCCAAATTGCCAGGTCACTGGGCAGCATTCCTAGAGTCCCAGGCCATGTCTCTTTCTGCTCAGCTGAGTATAATGCTTGATGTTCTGATCCATCTAGGTCTGCCATTCCACTGCTTCCAATCAGAAAAATTCACAGATGTATGATGACTGCAATCCGCAGCTTCAGTCTGAGGAGTGAGATAATTTCCCCAGCCTCATCCCCTCTAAGCACTCATGAATGAATTTGAGAATTAAGTGATAGCAAACATTTAATAGGATGGTAGAAACCCAGCCAGGTAACCATAACTCTTTGGGCTCCAGAGACAAAAACAAGGTTTTGTATGAGGGTTGAGAGAAGATTGCCAACATGCCACACCTAATCCATACTTTAATACAACAAACACACAAGGGCAGCTCAACTGTAAGGCAGTTGCTTCTGTCTAGCTAATTAACTTGGGGCGATGACTGATAAGTTCACTCTTTTTCAGCCAAGGGCAAACTAACTGAGACTGCCTTGCCCCATTCTTAACAGAAGTATGTACAGTCAACAAAAAGTAGGTTCTTCACTCCCATTTTGCTTTTTTATGACCTCCAGCAATTTTATTAAAGTGAGCCACTGGATAGTAAACTCTTGGAATCCAAAATGTCCAAAATGACTCTTTCACCTACACACTAGACCGTTTTTAACTGGGTATACAATTCCAGGTTCAACATCTTCCCTGGTCCTACAGTTTTGTGAATACAGGTCCACTGCCTTTTTGTATCTAGTATTGACAGTGAGACATCTGTTGTCACTCTCATGCTTTTCCAGATAATCTTTTTTTCTTTTTCTCTTCTCTCTGGAAGTTTTTCCCCCTTCTTTTCTTTTTCTCTCTTAAGTAGTTTTCCTTTAACTTTATTTTTGTGATGTATCTATTTGCAGGTTTTTCTCTTTCATCCTACTTGGCGCACTTGGTCAATATTATTTAATCTTTTGATTTTGTCTTATGATGTTTTTTGATCTATCTTCTTGCAAATTTTCTTCTATTTTTTTCTATTTTCTTCCCCCATTCCACTTATTCTATCCTTCTGAAATTTTTTGTAGACAGATGCTGGGACATCTGAATATGTTCTCCATAACTCAACTTTTCTTTCCATATTTCCATCTCATGATGGGCCATGTACTTAAGATTTCTTCAGTTTCATCTTCCAGTTCACCAATTTACTCTTTAGTTATTCTCACTGTTTTGGTGCAGCCCATTTGTTAGTTTTAATATTTTGGGGAGGGGAGGTTTGTTTGTTTTTTTATAAATCCTATGCCTGCACTTCTTCCCAAAACCCAAGAAAATCCTGTTCTACTTATGCTATTAAGATTTTCCTGGGTGTGAACTTTTTGTTTATGCAATAAGTACCTCTTTTCACAGTATTGGTTTCTCAGACATTTCTGGTGAATTCTGCATACATGTTCATTTTTGTACCATGGGGTCCATGTGAATCTGGCCAATAGAGGGAAATAGTGGGATGTACTATGGGGCAGATTTTCCTTCAGCCTGTCCAACATAAGTGAGGGAAGGTGCCTGCTGTTGGTAGAGTGCTCCAGTAGGGAGGATAGAAGTGGACATCTTTTTCCGGGGTTGTCTGGGCTACCTGGAGTACTGCTCTGTCTCTCTAACCTAAGCATCCAAGCAATCCTTATTGCCTATTGCCTGCCCTGAGGGGGTCAAATGTAGAGGTGTAGAGGGATTCACTTGTCTGCCTGATCTTCTTGATAACCCAAATGCTTAGCCTGTCATGTACTCCAGGCTCTTCCGTCTGCCCCATATTTGCTACTTTCTGGTCTGAAACCTTTTTTTTTTTTTTTA
>PVKM010015866.1:0-27407 GCA_004027735.1 Carollia perspicillata | reverse complement strand
GCATTCTCACAGATTCTGTGAAATCTCACAGAATATGTTTCATGATGACTTTAGCTATTATTTAATATTTAAAGACTACTTATAAACTTTTATCTAAGATAATGAGCATAAATTAATATTATGTTATGATCTTCAATCATGTACAGAGTAACCAGAGGGGAGAGGGGAGGGAATTTCAGGGGAAAAGGGGAAGGGGTCACAGGAACAAGTATAAAGGACACCTGGACAAAAACTAAGAGGGGTGGAAATGGGAGGGAGGTGGGGAGCATTGTGCAGGTAGAATGGGATGGGAGTAAAAGGCAGAAAACTGTACTTGAACAACAATTAAAATTTAAAAAAAATTTAAAAAAGATACTTTGTCTACTTGATAGAGCATATTCTAATAAGCCTTTGAAATTAAATCACCTAGTTAACTGCATAGTTGGTGCTGTATAATGTTGTTGTTACTATCCACATGCAAATGTTTAAATTCAAATGAATTAAATAAAATTAAAGTTTATGTTTCTTAGTCACACTAGACACATTTCAAGTGGGCAATAGCCACATGTGACTAGTGGTTACCGTAATAGTAGTTAGCATAAAAGCATATATACAGTTACAGAAAATTTCTATCATCACAGAAAGTTTGGTTAGGGCTACATAGTTTTCAAATTAATTCCCAAATGTTTAAGGAAATGTAAATTTTACAAATGAGTGCTTAAGACAACAAAATTATTTTTTGTTTGTTTTTTTTCTAATACTAGTTATATGCTGATTCAGAGATCAGGAAAACACAAACCAACCTAGATATTTCAACAAGAGATTTCATACAAGAAATTGGCACATAGATGTTAAAAGTTTATATTAAAAAAGGGGACCAGGTACTCACTACTGTAATAACTGATATTGTTCATTAGGCCGTGGTGACCTAGGTATTAGTAACTGAGGAAGCCGATGGGTGGAAGAAGCGGTATTTGAACCTGGCACCCCAGCTAGTTCCTTTTGGGACCTCTTCGAGGCATACACAACATGAATCACTGAGAAAGGCCCTGGCAGCTAGGGCTGGTATCTCTGGGGTTGAAAGTAGCCAAAGAGATGGAGATAAGTTATACTTGTCATCTGAAAATTACCTGATATGACATAAATCGTAAACAGAAGGAAATGTCTTTTCTCCCTTCATCCTGCTTCACTATCTTCCTGCAATAAAACTTCTAACAGGTCTAAGAGAACATCAGTGGTAAAGGGGTCTGGAAAGCGTAGTTTGCAGCCTACCTGAGCACCCTAGATCCAAATATGGAAGAGGAGACTTGAAGCTGACATATTATAATTACCTGTAAACACTCACCAAAAAAAATGAAGCTAAAATCATCTCTTTAGGTATGGACCTCTAAAGATAATAATTGCATTTAACTAAAATACATATATGTATATCTGTATTTATCAATATAATAACTATATCTATACATGAATATATGTATACTAGAATTTTGTATTTAATATTAAAGCTAAAAACAACAGAAGTACCTATTAATTATTAATAGCACTACCTATGTGTCAGATACTCTTTAATGTATTATCTCATTCATTTGTAACAAAAACCCTATAATGTGTTATTTTAACTCATTTGGCACATGTGAAAGCTGAAGTTTGTAACATGCCAAAGACTCATATTCAGGAAGTTGGAAGGCTTATATAGGAACTGAGCAAATTGCCTCCAGTGGCCAATCAGTAATAAGGGAGAAATCTGAGGTTACATGTTTTTATCATTCCTCTAATACATAATATTTTGGCAAAGTGCTGCTTAATAAATAAAGACAAACAAGAAATATAATGATTAAAGTAGTAACACAGTTTTCTAGTAGTAATTTAACAATGATTTGTATAATGGCATACTCATTTTGGCATTTTTTATATAAGTCTTTAGAACATTTTGGAGCACTCTATAGTCAGTCTCTCAATATTGCATTTAAAGCAGTTTCCCCTGTCATTTTTATTTCTCATAGTTTATGCACTTATCTATAATAGTAGAATCATTCTCCCATGAGCCATCCAGGGATATCATTTTGAATCATTAAAACTAGTTTTTATTGTTATTTTATTCTGGCAAAATATTATGCATGTGTCAATAATGACAGAGGAATATGTATTAAAAGATAAAAACAAATTTCCAAGTGTTATCCTATCACTGTTTTTAGAAATGTACATATTCTTAGGATGTATTTATGCGTAGGAGTTGAGAATCTGGAAGACGGAATAAGAAAATGAAAGGGAATTACATTTTACTGTATTAGAATTCTCTACCAAGTGTTCTGAGTATGTGTTTTCAATTAATCGCCAGCATGAGTCTTTGAGACAAATGCTATTCCATCTTCGACAGGTGAGAAAACTGAGGTTCAGAAGGTGTGATGGGTCCTTCTGGCAAAGACATATCCAGCTCCACAGGCCAGTCTGAGCACACTGGCACCGCCCAGTTCTCAGCACCAGGTGGGATAGAGGCTATTTACTGGTGCGGGTTCACTCCCCATGCACCAACTGGACACAATTTCGAGGACTTAATATATTTGCTAGTCACTCTGCTGGTTACTGGAAATGTTCAAATCAACATCCCCAACAAAGAAGAGCTTGAACCAGAGAACAGAGGCCAGACCTGCAATCAGACAGTTGCTTCTCAGTGAGGTAGTTATCAACAAGAGGATGCCCTGAGTCCTGTAGAGGAGATGGCCCCGCTTGGCTTTGCATTAGGGGAGGCTTTCTTAACAAGATGGGAAAGACGTGAAGCATAGCAGAGTTGCCTATTAGTATGTGGAAGGCTTCCTGACTGGTAGGTTCTGAATTGCAGTTGCAAGTTCTCACCATTCTCCTCTGCACCAAGCCCTTTTAAGGCTTTCAAGGATCCCCGCATAAGAAGAATGCAAATTAAAAGTATTATATTTGATTTTCAGAGTCTCATGTCTCCCTCAGAGATTTTACAATTACCACTATCCTTGTTAATATCAAAGATTTGAAGAAATGAAAATATATCTTATGTTTCTCTCCTGATCTGATACAAAACTCTATTAATAGTTTTAAACTATATTAACTCATTTTGCCCTGATTCTTTTTTAAGCACTCAAAAATTAAAAATCTAGGTAAGCACTGATATTTATATATGTGTGTACATATCAGGTCTGTATCAGGTCTAGCACAAGTAACACTCCTCTTTTATTAAAAAAATCTTTTATTACAAAACATAAGCATGTAATTCTGTAACATAGCAATATCACACTCAAGGACACCACGTGACATTTTAGATGAAATATTCAAATTAGAACTGTAAATTATTAAGCCCATATTATTACCCTACCAACCACTCTCAAGCAGGCCTTATTTCTTCTGGACGCTGTATGTAACAGTTTCAATTAGATGCTGAATAAGAAAATAGAACATTTCCCAAAAGGTTTTAAAATTTTTTTAGAATATCCTAGGATAAGCTAATTTTAGAACACAATCAGCTAGTATATGTTATTTAATCTCAAATACATATTTCCACACAAGACCTGATTTTCTGCATTCAAACTCATATATGAACAAAACCAAATTTGATGTATTTTCTAATTTTGTACTATAGAACCTGTTTATTTGCATCAACATTTACTCAAGCCATAAATATGAAGGGATACTAGACACCTTCTTCAACTACACCCAGTGGGTCACTTTATCCAGTCAATTGTGTTTTGTCCTTTGTATTCCCATAATCATTACCATCATTTGAGTCATCATTTATGTTCTATTTACTCACTACTGTCTCAGTAATATTAATTGTACCTATCAGTATTTTAGCTTAAATCCTCATCATTTTCCACCTGAATTTTATAATTATTTCCTGATTGGGTTTCATGTTTATTCCCACCTTGTTACCAATGCAGGTCTAATTGCATGATTTATTTACCCAAATCATACTATGTATAGTCTTTATTTATAATATCAGTTCTATATAACGTAGCAGAACATGCAAAGCTCCCTATCTTGTAATTTTATCCCATTTCCAAACTTTCCCAATGCATTTTCCTTCCACGAACATCACCCCCTATGCTTCCAGCCACCCCATACTGAAGTTCCCCATTTCTGAATAAGCCCTCTTTTCCTATGTCTCTATGTCTTTCTTTTTCCCACAATTTCTCTGCTTTGAATTCTCTCATTTCTCAACTGTTTGGCGCTTCAAATGTTACCTCTGATATTTTATTTTTTGGTCAAATGCTCCTATTTCCCCAGGTAAAAGCACCGTATTACTTGTCCTTTGTGTGAGGTTTATTACTGTATTTGTTTGTGTGAGTCCTGCTTACATTTCTCCCCAGTAGCTCAGCATTTTAAACAGGCCCACATTAACAACAATTCCTACTGTGTATTTTCGTTGTTGTTGTTCTCAACGTCGATTTCAGACACTCCATCCAATTGCTAGCCTCTTATTACTTTGGTTATTCTCAATTATGTCACATTAGCCCTGACAAATAAGCCTGTTCAGTTAAACTGTACTTTAAAAATAACAAACTTTCATGACTTGCGTGATTCATTGAGGTTGACAGCAGAGGCAAAACTATTGTCAGCTATTCCTTCTACCTTTCCACAGCTGGGTCCACCGATGTTTTTCATTCCAGATTAGTACTACCTCAGTTTTAAAGTACATCTTTACTCAAGTGTCTAACATAAAAACATGCAATGGAGCTTAAAAACAAGCTCTCCAACCAGGTGGGGCTTTAGTTTTTCCAGTATAAATGCCAGGCTCATTCATTGCTCCCAGGAGCTTTCTTGCTTTATAGTTAAACTTTGGACACTGTACCCAGGAAAATATTCGTGTCTACACTCATTAAACAAAAATCATTACACACCAAATGTGGATCCATAAATTGGAGGTTTCCTTTTTCCTGATTTAATCTTTTTTAAATTCAAGAGTAAGCTCGATAAATGTTTGTTAAAAAATAAATTACAGATACATCAATCTGTTTGGAGTGAGCAGTGCTGTCTAGCCACATCAGTACAATTAGCTTTGCATTTCTGATTTTTCATCTATGGCCAACTTGGCTGATTCCTCAGGCTCTGATCATCCCCTGTCTCCTCTTTTCAGCTTTCTTCCCTTCCCAAATCCATGGCCTCTCCTGTTAACTGTGGGTAATCATACTTCCAGTGTCACAAACTGAGCCCTTCATGTTCTTGCTATGGGCTGATGTTGATCAGTAAACTTTCTTCAATCAACATTCTCAGACCTCTGTGTCTATGTTTCAAATTCCAGTAAACTTGGAGATAGAAAAGTACTGCAAAAGAAGTCGTAAGTAGATTGTTTTAGTAGTGGTAGACCTAGTTTGCCATTATAAGAGAATAGACAGATTATAGATTATCTGCTCCAAACTTAACTCTTTACAAAAAAAAAAAAAAAAAAGGAAAAAAACTATTCAATTCTATTTTGGGGAACTGCCTAGATGTTTTAAAATTCAGTAGAGGGTAATAAACAACATGTTATAAAAATTAACTTTTAGTTTACTTTTATTAGCATATTTAATTTATATTATAAAACAAAATTTAAGTTCAGTTTTAGTAATTTTGATTCAAAAACATAAAGATACATATTCATTTCATTAAAAAATATTTTGGTATCTGATGTAATTAAGAATCCTATAAAATCTAAATGCAAATTGGAAGTTACCTCTAACTGATTTCTAGTAATTTTTATATTACCATATACCAGGTTTCATGTTTGCAGTTTATGAAAATCAGCACTATATCCTAAATACAATTGACCTCTGAGCTTTGAACTGTGAGGGTCTATTTATTCACAGATTTTTTCAATAAATACTGTAAATGAATTTTCTCTTTCTTCTGATTTTCTTGATAACACTTTCTTTTCTCCAGCTTATTTTATTATAAGAATACTGTGCATAAAACATAGAGCATAAACAATATGTTAACTGGTTGTTTATGTCACCAGTAAGGCTTCTGGTCTACAGTAGGCTATTAATAGTTAAGGTTTGGAAGAGTCAAACATCATATGTAGATTTTCAGCCATGTTGGGGTTTAATGCTTCTAATCCCCGAGTTGTTTGAGGCTCAACTGTATATATGGAGACTGAGCTCTGCATGAGGAGAAATGTTTTAAATTTGACTATACATCATTACCCCCAGATCACTTCCTTTCCAAGCCACCAAATTGATTGATGCTCAGATCCCGGGATATCTGCAGTGGCCTCAGGAGAGCTTGAAATAGCGCTGAAGATATGAGTGCACCTTTCAGAGCAGCACGTTTTGAACTGTTCTCTTTGTTTTAGAAGACCTAGAGATATAAATTGCTAGCGAAAAGCAAACCATTTGTCCTAATACTGAATATTTCCTTTAGCACCAGTTTCTTTTTTCTTGAACCAGTCTCCAGAAAAAGACTTTTACTTTAAGAGTGAACTGCAACATGTAAAGCAGAGCCAGAAAAAAATATTTCACATAGTTATTGCTATCTCCATTTGGCTCTCTTGTCAGCTATTCAATTTAAAGTATGCGAATTTTATTAGCTAACTTCATCTTTCTCTATTTATCAAGCTGTACTTGGTAAGATGTGGAAGATGCTTCCCAGTTTATAGAATTTCCATGATATATTCAATGCCTAATAATTATATTAAATTAAAACTAACAATTGGATAGCTTACAAAACACCTGAGAAAAGGTGTAAATAGGTTAATTTCATTTTACTAACACATGATCTTTAATCTTGTTTCCAAGTTTACTTGCATAGTAAACCTACATTTTAGTTTCATTAGAGATTGGCAAAATTCTCAAATTCGACTTGAACATAAAACCAGGCTATTCTGCATTCTCACACTGCGCAATATTTAATGAGACACAAGAAACATGATCCTATGAAAACATCACAACTCTGTCTCAGATCCAAGGCTCAATCATTGCCTTTCATAGTGTCATTAAAATAGAGAATGCAGGAAAGCATGTCTTCCTTCCACACCAAAAAAGATGTGCTTACTGTATTTTTTTCCTTAACAACCAGCAGAAACCTCATCATATGCAAGCACATTAATCAATTAACTGATTTCTTATTTTGGGGTCATTTCAAAATCATTGCTCAATGTTGATGATAAGGCATGGCCCTTGCCCTCAGTGAGCTGAAAATATAAACAGAGATGAAAACCAGGTCTTTAAAATTTAATTCATAGTAGAAGCTAAGTAGTAAATTAGGTGGAAGGAAAAATTTTAGAAATGCAAGATATCAAGGGAAGACTTCTTGAAAATGTTAGAAATTAGGAGAAACTATGAAGACCAAAATGAGAAGGAGACTTCATTCCATGTCAAGTCAAGTCAAACAGCTCTTACAATCTCTCCAGACTTTATGTCATAATTACTAGTCAGAGCAACGCACTATGCTATATATTCAACTGTGAGGAAACCGAATTTCCATTATTTCTTCCTTATGAACATTTAATGTGTCTTTCATAGAGTTTTAATAATGTAAATAAAGGTAATTGTGTTTATTTCTATGAGTTTTTCTACTATGAAAAGAAATACATATACAGATATTTAGTTTTTAAAAAATATTCATTTTTATTTTCTTTGTTTTTCTATCATTTGCTATTTGGACATTATTTCTTTCATTATTGTTTTAAGTATTTGAATAGGGAGGCTCCAGGAGTAATCTAAAACAGATGTGATTTCTTTCTCCATCGATGTTTCTAACAATTGAATTTCAACACCATAGATATATAACACATCCTATTTCTAATTAGCGAAGTCGACAAAAGATCCTATTATTTTTCAGCAGCTACTCTGTCTGCTGAAGACTTTATTCTGTGCTATAGGTGTTTCCAAATTCTGAAAAATTAATTTTAAGAGTTTTAATATGTTCTAGGCTTTATAGTTATATAATTTTAAAATTATATATAAAATAATATTTAGCAACAAAATTTCTTCATCCCATTACCCTAATCTCTACTTATAGGCATTTTTTTTTTTTTTTGTAAAGAAAATTGCCCTGGCTGGTGTGTCTCAGCGGGTTGAATTCCAGCCCGAGAACCAAAAAGTCACAGATTTGATTCCTGGTTAGGGCACATGCCTGGGTTGACGGCCAAGTTCCCATTTGGGGGCTTGTGAAAAGCAACTGATTGATGTATCTCTCACACGTCAAAGTTTCTCTCCCTCTTTTCCTCCCTTCCTTACCCTCTCCCTAAAAATAAAATAAAAAAAGTAAAGAAAAGAAGCTTGTAGAGTCGGCCTAATTTATGTTGACTTTTTAAATAAAATATATTGGCAGGCAAGAATTATTTATGCATTATCTTTTATTTATATTTACAAATGATTTAGTCTATTCTGTGTTTAAAAGTCTAGTGCATGACTTTTCCTTTAATGTATCATTTATTTTTAATTACCTGTTGGTTGATGGTAGTATTTATTTAAGCATATGAATAGTTGTTTGCTTCTGTTTCTGTTGTCATTGTCTCTTCCTAAGAATTACCATCCTCAATGTATTTGATGTCCATTGCCTGTCCCTTTGTCTAATATATTTTGATGGTCCTTTATTCTTTGATTTTGTCTTCCTTTTCTTCTATATTTTTCTATGTTTTCGTCTATATTCCTGCTCCTGATTTGTTTCTTTTCTCTGCTAATTTCCATTTATTGCTTCGAATAAAATTTTTGATATTTTTCGACTTAGCTTAAATTCACATAAAATAGTTTTTTACTCACCAGAGTACTTTTATATGTCTCTCTTCTCTTTCTGCTTCTTCTTCTCATCATGTTCTTTCCATGTTTTATCTTATATTTTGTCTACCCCCTTTGTGTCCTTTTGGGCAATATTTCAAATTACAGTATAGGAATGGTAGTCTACCAGAATTTTTTATATTATTTTTTTTATTTATTTTATTTATAGAGAGAGGCAAAGGGAAAGAGAAAGAGAGGGAGAGAAACATCAGTGTGTGGTTGCCTCTTGGTGTGCCCCCTACTGGGGACCTGGCCTGCAATCCAGGCATGTGTTCTGACTGGGAATCTGACTGGTGACTCTTTGGTTCACAGGCTGGCACTCAATTCTCTGAGCCACACCAGACAGGGTCTACAAGGATTTCTTATATTTTCTGTAACTCTGCATAACTCTCTTGGTTAGGGAATTGTTAATCAGCTGTGATATTTCCTCAGTATCATAGCTAGATCTCACCAAATCTGTTTCATTTTGTGCCATTCATTTAACACCCTTTCTGAGTTTCCATCACTAAGAACATTCATTTTATCAACACAGACATAAATATATGAGGTCTATCCAGAAAAAGGCCAGCCATTGTTAAAATAACAAAAACAGTTTGCATGACATCTATGTAAACTGTCAGCTAAGGAGAGTGGACTGGAATGCACATATGTGAACAATGATGACTTCACTGTACAAGTCAGCAGGGGGTGGTAGACACTGTTGAGTGAGTGTGTGTTCTGTGTGGCCATTGCATTCAAAATAATTGAGTGAGTAGAGCAACACATCTGATTAATTTTTCATTAAGCTTGAACATTCCTCCAAGGAAACTATTTGGATGATTCAGAAGGCTGCAGCTATAAGCAACTGGTGATTGGCAGCTTCATCACTACAATGCACCTGCTCATGCATCACATTTTGTGCAGAGTTTTTGGTGAAACATCAAATTGCCCAGGTAACTCAGGCCCCTAGGGCCCAGATTTTGGTGCCCTGTGACTTCTGTCTTCTCCCAAAACTAAAATCATCTTTGAAAGGGAAGACATTTCAGACCCTCAATGAGATTCAGGAGAATATGAGAGGGCAGCTGATGGTGATTAGGAGAATCGTGTGAGGTTCCAAGGTGCCTATTTTGAAGGGGATTAAGGTGTCATCTTTCTATGTACAATGTTTCTTGTGTCTTGTATCTTCTTCAATAAATGTCTCTATTATTCATATTACATGGCTGGGCACTTTCTGGACAGACCTTGTATGTGTATACATATGTATTCATATACACATATATAGATAAATGTATATACATATATAGGTATATACATATGTGTGTATAAATGTTTCCATTAATTTCAGTTATGTAATAGAAGGGGAGTAGTGGCAGCACAAACACCTGGGCCCAAGTCAGCATCTTTCCTAGCTGTCCTCAAGTCTTCCCATGGCATTACATAGCAGATGGGAGTCCCCAGAATACCGTGAGAAAATGAGTTGTACAGAATAGGAACTCTCAATTTTGCAGCATTTACTAGAGGACAGCCTGGTCCCGTTGGGACATGCCTTAGGGAAAAGCACATAATAGTGCACGCTTGGAGTTGTGCTTCTGCCAAGATGCGGGACAAAAGGCACTACCAAGCAGATTCACTCACTGAGCCTTGCGAAGACACTCAGCCACAGTGCAGCGCAGCACATATTGGGAAATGCTGATGTGCAGACGGGGTTTGTCAGGTGCGTTGTGGGTTTTTTTTCACTAATAGGGAAAAAGTATTGCATAGAGTCAAGGAGCTTTAAACAATACCTTTGTATATAAAAGAAGAAAAGATAATGTTTGCTTGCAATGTGAGGGTTACCAGTAAGCTCAAACCCGAGAGCGGAGGAAAAGTTACACAGACTCTACTTGTAAACCTGTAATCACGTTTATTGCCCTAATCTCCCAAGAGGCTCAAAACTAACATAACAGGTTGTAAACAGATTCTTTTCATCTGCTGTGAACAGAGGCCCATAATCATAAATGGTGTGACATGTTTCAAACAGGTTGGCATGATGCTCAATGGAATTCATTAGCAGCTCAAGCTCCTAAACACTGAAAAAAAGAGAATTATGGACAATACTGGCAGTGAGTTTTGAGTTTATATTCTGATATTTATAGGACTGCTTCTAAAGGCTGTAGCTGTACATTTTTGGCTGATTACAGGAATAGTTTCTGTTATTCTGAATACAACCAGACTTGAGACTTATACATCTTTATTAAATATTATAGTCACTAGGTCTGGCTGAACAATAAGCAGTAGTATATGGTTGTGACACTTATGACCCAGCAGAATAAAGGAATGTGTGGATTACCTTCTGCAATGAGATACATATTCCTACTAACTATTTGAATCAAGTAATGAAGACAAGAAGTTTTCTAGAAATAGAAAACACTTTAATATTTGAGAGTTCTATACTCTTCCTCTAACTATGAAACTCTGCTTAGTTGTGTCCCAAGTGTACACTTGGAAGTAATAATTTTTGCTATATAACCTGTTAAAATATTTTCCATTCTTGAGAGCTTATCAAAATGTATACCACACTTTTGATAAAACTAGAGATACTTAGCTTTTGCCTAGACCATCAGGAACAGATTATCCATCCAGGAATTCATCCATTCATGTACATACATTTTTTTCTTTTCTCATTTTCCTAGTAAAGTTTTTCTTTTTGTTTTTATTTCATACGTGATTATGATATATAATGACATTCAGAATTCCTCCTACAAGTATTTGCAAATCCTAAATAGATTAGTGCCCAGCAGGGCATTAGTACCTACCCAAGTTTTCTACCCATATGGTACACCTCAAGAGAACTAAACTTTGGAAGAATCTGAAGCAACTACCCAGAGCAAAGGTGGTGGTGAAGAGCAACAATGAAAACTTAAGTAGAAAGAGGGGTATGGGAAATTTAAGGCAATTTCAGTTATCTTAAATGCCGAAAATTGGTTGTGATTTGAAAAACTAATATTCAGGAACTTGTCAGAGTATTGAAATTATATGTCTTCAAGTCTGATGCAATCCAGGTATTTAATCAAGATTATTAATTTATGCAAGGACGAAGGAATTGAATCACAAGTCTACAACCTTGGGAAAGAACTGGAATGTCTTAAGAAAATAGGACATATTTAATGAGATGACTGGTTTGACCAGGCTTGACATCATTGGAAGGTAGACAGTAAGTCTCCATTAAAATTTCCCAACACTAAAACCATTGTAGTTAGGAAATGGTGTGTGTGTGTGTGTGTGTGTGTGTGTGTGTGTGTGTGTGTGTGTTGACGGTCAGAAAGGGAAGGTATTTGATTTAGGAAAACATTTATTTTTAATTAGTTCTAAAATGTCAGAGGGAGGGCCTTAATTAGACTTTGGTGTTTCAGCCCCAGAGAAAGAAAGTTCCGAAACCATATTTTTTAACTTGACAACAATTTATTTTTTCCTAAAAATCTAGAGAAATATTTCTCAATTACCTCCTGTCACCTCAAATCCTCACTTGCTTGCCTTCGGTCAGATCCTTATCATCTGCAGCCTGAATCATTGCTCCAGCTTTCTCAGTGGGTCTTTCTGTCCCCTCTCTCCCTCTTGCAGTCCAATTCATTCTCCATACTTATTAGGGTTTTTCTTAGTGCAAATATGTGATATGACGTAGAACTTTCCATGGCTGCCTGTGTTACTGACAGGACAAACATCCTCTGCAGTGTGTGGCTGGTCCTTCATCATCTGCCTGCTTCTCAAGACCCTTTTGCCTGTGCCCTCCATGAGGCTCAATTCCAATCAGGGATATCCACTTGACTATTTCTTCTGAAGAATCCATGTTGCCATGGCCAACACTGGGAGCTGAGAAAGATAATTCCCCACACTGGATAAGGAAACCAAGTCTTCAGGGATTAAGGATAAGGATCCTTGGTGTAATTGAGTCAGCTCCTCCCTGTGTCACAGGAGTCCCTTTCCAGTCATTCACGACCACCTGAGGGCCAGAGAGTCTGGTTGCCCTTCAGGATCATGTTTGTTTGGGTTTTAATGACTAGCTGCAGTACCTCTGACTCATCCCATTACTTTAGTGGTAAGGATATGAAGAAAGGGTATTGTTGAATGTACCAAAACCAGTAGGAATGAGCCTAGCTGCATTCCAGGACTCACTCCAAATTCTTCCATAAAGACAAACTATTTATCAAACCTTACTCCATAGAAGGTTGAATATTTGCATTGAACCAATAGGAAAGACAAGATCCTCCAGTTGTTGAAAAAGAAGAGGTGAATCTCTACTGATTTTGACTCATTAAAAGAATACAAAAAAGTAATACTCCCTTGCAAGAAAAGGCATTGAGTTTCAGATATGATGCCTCAGTACAAAGTGATGATCCCCAATACAGAGACAAACATTGTGAAATAAAAATATATAGAATAAGAGTCAATGGTGTTTTCTATTAATTCCTACTTTATTAAATAGTGTGGTAGTATTCTTTGTTCTAGCAGACTTATTAGGAAAATAGAAATTGGCAACTACGTCAATTATCTTTTTTCACCTTCATTTATTGCTCTATTGATGTATCACCATCTCTTTGACATCACTGAATAGTTCTTATTAAATAAAAATTCAGAAGTGGGTGGAGAATGGTAGTTTATAGATCCTTGAAATTCTGACCTCAGGGGAAATCTTACAAAGTATATCGGACTTTGTCCATTGTATAAAACTCTTCCTGACTATGTCCCCTTTCCTTTAGCCCTGTCTATGGGAAGAATACAGATTGAGAAACCTTAATATGTTTACTTTATCCAGTATTTTTCATTTGTTAATAAAAAATTGGCATTCTGGTTGTACACATTGTTTTCTACATGTAATTATTTTTAATATTTTCACTCAAGTTCACTTATATTTTGAATAGTTTTAAGTGAAATTAATGGAATAAAGATGAAAACTCAATATGTTTTCATACTCTAATACTTGTATTATTTAAATGCTATACTACTTCCATTATTATTTGAATGCCAAAGTACAAGATTTGTGTTACTTTTTAATAACAGTTGTTTATATGTGTAGTGCTCCTGAATGTACTCCAAATTCTGGTCCGCAAAAGGAAGCTATGAAAGTAGCAGAGCAGATGTTAATCTCATTTATAGATGAGCAGACTAAGACTCAGATGGGTTTAGCGATCTGCCTAAGGTCACCATGAATACTAAAAGCCAATAAAAAACAAATCCTAGAAGTCTGAGTTTTGGCCATCAGAATACCTGAATGTATTAGTTAGAACTTTGGGTTTGCAAGTTCTAAAGAGGGTTTTATAGACACTTAATATGAATAAACTGGGGAAATGTCACAAGTCTTTGATTAGAGAAGTTATAGGAATTTACATTTTTAGAGGATAGCTCTGGTTGCTCTTATAAAAATAGACTGTAGAGGGTAAAAAGTGGATGAAATGAGACCAGTTAGGGCCATAAAAGCAGTAACTCAGGTGAGGAATGATGGTAAGTTGGACCAGGGAAGTAAACAGTAAAGATGGTGAGAAATGATGTTTTGGAGAAAGAGTCAATAGAATTTGGGGATAATCCTGGGAACTGAGATGAAAGAGAAGGGAAAGATAATACCACTTTTTGCATATAAGATGCTCAAAATCTGTAGTTACATTGAGTGAAATGGAGGGTAAAGGAGGTGGAAAAACTTTTGAAAGGATCATTATAATTTCAGGCTTAGGCATGTCCTATTAGAAGTATTTTTGGATATCTAAGTTAAGATGTTAACTAGAAAACTGTCTATGTAGTTATCATAGGAGAGGTCCAAGCAGAAAATGTAAATTTAGGAGCTATATCTGCTTTAGTTTTTTCCCTCTGCAGAACTTTCTCTGTTCTTCAGTTTAAAGATAGGTCTATACACATTTTCCATTTAAAGGGCAGTCTGGACAAAGTAAAATTATTTTACCCTGATTCCAATTTATTGAGAAGCAAAACTGATTGACCTTGCATTAGCTAGGAGTTTACATTTTGACCAACTAACTACAACTAGAAAATTACATTGTGAGGCTGAAATATTGTTCAGACCTACAGGAGTAGTGAATAGTTTCTGAACAGGAGTGCAACAGACTGCTTGTAGATAACCACAATACACAGCTAAGAGCTGTTTATAGATGAGAATTTAATATATCTTCTTTCACAAGAAACTTAAATTCAACCAACTTTGACACGGTAGAGGGAAATATCTATTAAAGAACTGTAGCAGAATACAGACAAGTATATTAATAGTTGATTAAAAATGAATCAAGAAATGCAAAAGGTTATAAAAAAAATCCACTGAACCATCACTACTAATAGTACAGGCAAAATAGTATTGTAATAGAAGTTGCTTTGTTATATTCACATTTGACAGCCGAATTTAAATTCTGATTTGATTTAGTGATAATATTGAGACTTATTAATGGCTGCTATCTTCAAATTTTACAGCTACATGATGAGTCTCAGTATTATCACCAGATCAATAAATTCTTCTTTAAAAATATGCTTATTGATTTAAAAGAGAAAAGAGAGAAACACCAATGTGAGAGATAAACATTGATTGGTTGCTTCCCATACACACTCCAACCTGCAAATGAACCTACAACCTAGGTATTTGCCCTGAGCAGGAATCAAATCCCAAACCTCTGGATGTATGAGATGATGCTCCAACCAACTGAGCCACACTGGCAAAGGACATATCATTAAATTCTTATTAATCTTTACTTAAAATTAATATCTGACATACTTAATTATTATTTTTTGCTTCTGTCTTCTATACTCTGCACTTCTTTTTTCTTGATTTTATTGGCGATGTTTGGAAAGGATGCATTTAACATTTATAAAAAATTTAAAGTGATAAATTGCTATGTGTGCAGACCTAATCATTAAAATTTCTTATTTTTTTATTAAAAGACTGAATACACTCCATGTTAATGATGACCATGATGACCAAGACTAACTGTTATCATTGACATACATCAAACAACTGATTTTTTGGTCACACCAGAGAGGTGGTACCATAATTGATGAATAAACCACCAAATGGTGTTAGTATTCATTAAAAATCTAGTACATTTATTGATGAAATTTATGTTAAAGCATATACATATATACTTTACTAGATACATATACTTTATTAGATATACTTTACTAGAATAAACATTACATAATAACCTTTGCACCTTTTCAAAAAGAAACATAAGGAGTTCTCTATACCATTTCTAAAAGTGTGGCTACAATAATAACATGTACTAAAAGTGCACATTTTTTGTCTTACCCCAGATCTCTAAGGTGAGATCTATGAGAAATTTATGTTTTTAACAAAGTTCAGAGAGATGACTCTTATATGCACTATAGTTTAAAAGCTATTTGCTGAGAGTCAATATAACTAATTTTATTTACAAATTTAGTATATGCCAAAAAAAAGCCAAATGGAGAATGAGATGACAGGTTTTGTTTCTAAACTTTAAATGTTAGTGGGGAAAGAAGGACATGCGTTATGATAGGAGTGGGCAAAAAGCCAAGCTCATCAAAATTCTGACTGGCTCCCTGCCTGATTTCCCAGTGACCGGGTCATATTTTAAGCAATTCATCAATCAAGAATAAATAGTTAGTGAGAATGTGCAGCATGCTCAAGGTGTGGTGTGATTTCTTCTAGTCCCTGGACATATGGACATATGTAATATTTGCATGATTGATTGTATATGATATCTTGGTATTTCTCCACTCCTTTGGCAGGACAAAACCACTACTACACCCAAATTGCCCTCAACAGTCTACTTGTGAAGAAAGAAAAAAAAAAACCAAACTAAATAAATGAGTCAGGTTTACATATTAGGCAAAACTAATACTAATGTGTTGAATATGGCTGAGGTTTCAAATCATTTCCGTGATGAACACAGAGAGCCTGGGCTCTGACAGCATTCCCTGAGTATTTTGTATCACACTGACTAAACCATCTATTTGAAAGTACATCGACTTTTTTTAAATGTTTACTGTACAGACCAGTAGAAATTTACAAAGCCAAAGTTTTGAATCCAATAATCTGGGTTCAAGTTTGACTAAGCTACTTTCACATGTCTTCTTTCAAGTGTGGATAATCATTGGTTCTTTACAGAATAATAAAGAGTAAATGTGTTATTGTATCAAACAGTGAAATTTTCTTGACACTGCAAATGGCTATGCAAGTATTATTTGAAAAAAAATCAACTGTCCATTTCAAGTAGACCCATGACAAGACTAAAGTTGAAAGCTTGTTACTTGCACTAGGGTTTCAAGAACATGCCATGTGAAATTCAAGGGAAGTGAGAAATTGGCAAGCTTTTTGGCTCAATGTGTAGGAATTTTCTGAGAGGATAGGACTAAGATCCAATTAGGGTAGAAGACACTCAGCAAACAACAGGCAATTGTGATGCTAGAAATACCTTGTGGAGTTTCACCAACCTAGGCTACAAGATGTCCATGATAGATTTTTATAGGGATTTCATTTATCATTCTTGGTATATTCTCTTGGTTTCTTTGAATTTATCTATTATTCACTACCAGGTAGTACTGAGCTGAGCAACTTACTGCAATAGTTTATTTAATCTTCACAGAACCAATATGAGAAAACACTCTAAACCTGTCCCTGTTTTCATTTATGAAGAAAGTGAACTTCAGTAACAAAAAGCAGCTTGTCCATATTACATAGAAACCTGCATTTAAAACATTTAAAAGATGGTCATCTTTTCTCTAGAACTCACACTGTGAAGTACCTAATTATAATTCTTCCTAGGGCTTTTAATTATTTTAAATGACATATTGAAAGACATGTTAATTATGCTCATTATTTGCATTTTCATAATTTTCATGTATTTTTCTAATGAAACACTTATTTAAATAAGATTTCTTACATATTGAGTTCTAAGCTCTAAAATTGGCTCTTTGAAATAATACATTTTATCTCAATATAAAGTAAATAGATGATGCAATTTACATTTAATAATATTGATAGTTTTAACAAAATGTCAATAATATACTTGCATCTACTTCCCCTGTTAAAGACTCCAGAGTCATTCTGAGGCCATCTGAGCCTCATTCCTATCCCTCAAAACAGCCACATAAAAACAATAAAACTGTGAGAAATTTGATTATCTGGCAAGTCAAGGGACACTGCTGACCCAAGAAGAGTAAAGGCCCAGGCAGAGAGGGGCAAGAAAACAACTGGGTGACCCGGGCCTATATCACAGCTGCACACACTCCAGAGATTGGTTGGCAGGAAGTAGCCCTGGCCTCTGGCAGTCGTCTTGCATGCTCGGCCTTCTGGGTCCCAGCCATTCCCTTACTGCAAGTGGGTAAGATGGCCAAATACGATCCAGTGTGCTGGGAAAGAAATGATGTAATTATCTAAATAAGTACAGAATGTATTCTAAATATTCTTTTTATAGTATGACTTGAATCCTGGTTGCTATTTACCTATTGAATGATCTAAAGATAGAGACTTAAATTATTTATACCTAAGTTTCCTCATAAATAAAATGGGGGCTAATGATAATGCCTAATTCATTAAGTTATTGGGAAGAGAAATTAGTTAATAAGTGCAAACTATGTATAAATAAACAGAAAGATTCCAGGACCATAGCAAGAACTCAATAATTGATATTGTTGATATTCTCTGTTTTTATCTAATTTAGTATAGACCACACTGCACTGAAAGATAAATTTGGGACAGTGCCTGGCACAAAGATGGTTCTGAGCAAATGTCATTGTGTCAAATAAAGTATTTAAATGTTTGATTGTGAAATTACTTCACTATTCATAAAAAATATTAAATTATCTGTATTAAAGAAATTCTTATGCAGTTAAAAATAATCACATATAAGCCCATCCTTATTGGATACCACTTAGGAATCTTTCTCTTGCTAAGGTAAAAACTAAAACAATTATATATTTTCAGAAAAATACCATGTCTGATGGTCTCCAAGATAGTCTCCAAAATCTGATGGTCTTCAAAATCATCTTTGCATTTCCAATAAAAGAGCTCTGATGAGGAGAGAATTTGGATCTGGACTGCTTTCTTCTAAAAGAATTCTTAGCTACTTGTCTGACAAATCCTTACTAACAGAAGTGCTTGGCTAGGACATGATTCATTGTCAATAACAGGACTGTCTTTCAGAGCAAGTCTTGCAGATTTTAAACAACCAAATCAAGCCCAAGAAAAACTTTGTGCTTAATTATTTTCTCTCTCTCTAATCATATCTTCCTAAATTATTGTATTAGAGGGATACAATATACAATCTTTAAGAGCAAAGAGTACAAGCAAGTCTACCCTGCTTTTTCAGAAGGTAAAGCCAAAAGTGATACACTTGCAGTACTCTCTACCTCACATTACAAACCTAGAGAAAGGACTTCCAACACTTCTCTTTGCTATATAAACATCCTCCCGCCCTACCTGAAAGAGACAGCTTGGGTGTATTACAATTCGCAAGCTCTCCTGTAAGTGATAAGGAACAGTGCAAGTCTTGCATGTGCTCAGTACAGTTCACTCAAGCTGCAGAAACTGATCAGCTCTGCACAAGCCTCCTCCTTCCCGTCAGTTGCCAGCAGAGTGGCTGCTGCCAGTGTCTGTTGCTGTTTCACAAGTCTTCCTTACATTTGTTCTTTTTCCAGACAGGCATTATATTTTTTGAAAGAAGCTTGATCTGGCAATAAGGGACAAGAAAGCAGAAGGAGGAAATAGACTGTTCCAGCTTCACTACAAATAAATTAATAAGAACAGATGTACAACACTTTTGGTGGAAACATTCTGTAGCCCAGGACTAAACCATGCAACTTCCTCTGCTATCAAATTTGCAGTCCCTTGGGGCAGGGAAAGGCCTCATTTATTAGTTAAGATATTGGATTACATGACTCCATAGTCTTTTCCCGTTCAAAATAACACTAATTTAGAAATTAAATCAAACATTGGTGTTTTCAGTGAGAAGAGAGTTTGATGTGTCCATAGTCCTATATGAAATTTAGTAGATAGACCAGCATATGAAAAATTAGCCAAATAACTTCATTTTAATAAGAACAAAACTAAAATCCAAAAAGGGTTAAGTGGAATAGCCTGAAGATTAGAATTTAGATTATCTAATTTCCAATCTAGTGGCCTTTCTATAAAACTTATCAAAATTTTCAATGAACTATATTTAGGTATCATCTGGTAGCTTTGGGAAGAAGTAATTTATGATTTAAAAAAGACTTTTCAAAAATCACTGAAAGCAGTTTGCATTAACTTTCTGTTTGTGGAACTCATCATGTAATCAGGTCTTAAAACACTCAACCCAGTTGGGGTAGTCTTTTGAAAGGCTGCTTATTCCACCATACACTGGAATGCTTATATAAGAGGGGCTAGAGTGGAGACGCTCAATCCCAAAGTTTAAAGTGTAATACATGCCTCATAAGATCAATGTTACCTCTGGATGGTATTTTAAGTAAAGATAAGTAGCTGAGAATTATATTTTAAAAGTTTCCATTTCCTTCTGCCTTCAAATTTTTAAGAAGCTGTTCAAGATATTTTATTCTACATGATTTTATCCTACAGTATATTCACTTCCACACTTTTTAATTCTCAGACATTTTTCTCCAGTGTTTCAAATTTAGGAAATCTAGAATGAAATTTTTCCCCAAGCTTTTATCCTAGGCATCTGGACTGAATTAAAATTCCCCGGTGTAAATAGAATCACTGGAGATAATCACTGTAGTCACCCAGGGAAGTTAAGACATCTTTGTTTAAGTTTTCTCATGAAAAGGTCATGAGGTTCAGACAGTGATCCAGTCTTTATGAACTGTACCTAGTTTAAAGCAGCAGATCATTAACAGGTAGGACCTCTTATCCTTAGCTGTCCATATACGAAGAATCACTGTAGGGTTCATAATTGTAATGTGTCTGGTCAACAGTAGTGAGCTATCAGGCGAGAAGAGACAAGACTAAGTAAATGAAGAAACTGTCTAATAATCAAACCTAGTTTAATTCTCCCAGCATTGGGTGAACCAATGCCCTCATGGGCCAAATTTATCTGTCCATTTAGTCTGTTACAATACTATAACAAACGACAACAAAATCTCAGAGACTCACAACAGAGTTGATTTTTTCCCCCTAAATTATGTGACTACCATGAGTTGCCTCTGATTTTGTTTCATGTGGCTTTATTCCAGTATTCAGGCTTACAGTGAAGCCTTTATCAAGATATTACCAATTTCATGTAGAAATGTAAGTCGGAGCTAACACAGAAAGAATTTTTAGGAAATAAGAGTTGACATCTTTTTTTAAATCTCACTAGTAATTGATAGGCCATAGTAGGTTATGCATGTATATTTATGCTCCAGCCCAAGAGAGCTGGGAATGTATTCCAAAATACAAAGAGGGACACCCGAGAAAGGGCAACAGGCATATTGAGCCATAAAGCTAATATAGCACATTGACCAACATATCAGAGAGGAAAGACTTACAGTGAAAATACCATGCAGCTCACTTCCTTTCCCCCACAAAATAACCAGAAAGTACATACACTTCCCCCACAAAAAAATCAAGACTGACTGCCAAACAGATTCCTGACTCTTGCTTGATGGAGCAGGACTGAAAAAACAGATAACCAACTGACAGTTTGTGTGTAGCATGACTGTGTGTCCCAATTTGCTAGAGGTAATCTCCTTTTACCTTCAAAAGTATACTGGCTTATATGTTTAAGTTTTTTAAATAATAGAATATTGGCCAAGAAAGTGTTCCAGATTGATGGTTAATTCTATGGTCATCCTAGGGACATGCAATGCTTCTCTCTGCATATTTATGTCTCAGAAGTATAGGTCTGAAGCCAGCAGGAATTAAAGAGCCACCAGCTAACTCTGGGTGATGTCTATGAGGGCCTGGAAGGGCTTTTTCCCCACACGGGCATGCTCTAGTACATTTGTGCATTTGGGTAGAACAACTAAACAAAACTGAACTGCCACCATTAAACCAATCAGAAGTGGGGGGGGTAACTGGTCTAAAAAGACCCTGTGAGACCAAGTGAACACAGGAAGACTCTGAAAATTGTCATTTGTATGTCATTTTCCCTCAAGTGTCAGTACAACAGACCCAGGTGGTAAGAGAGTAGAAAATTAGAGCGTTTCACAAAAGATAAGTAAAGTCGTACAATACTTTTCAAAGGAGAATTGTTGATATGTTGATATTAATTCAAATTCTGAGCAATGTACAGACTACTTATTCCAACAGTTTTTCTTCTAGAAACTCACGCTAAAGAAATAATCAAGCTATAAGCAAAGATATATTGAGGCAATTACTTTCTATATTATTTTTTATAATACTTATAATGCCTTAAGCACAGTATGAAGCACTTTGCACGTATTTTTAAATTTAATATTGACAACAGTGTTAAGAAGTATGACTAATCATCCCCTTGTACAGGAAAAAAGAATGTAGTCTAAAGATATTTAGTAACTTGTTCCACAAGCAGAGTGGGAGAATAAATATTTCAATCTGATATGTCGGTCCGGACATATCAGAACAGCTTCCCTATGCTGTTCTCAGAAAATTAGATGCTACCTTAGTGGGGAGAAATAAGCATCTATTACCTACATTATTATTCAAATTTTCTAAAAGACAGATATGTGCAGTTTTTTTAAAAAGAAGATTTTAGAAGAGGCTATCAGCAGAAACAACAGTTAGTGTCTCTAAGAGTTAATTCATCCGCAGGAACATTAAAAAATCAAGCAGAAACTATTTGAATCAACTCTGTCTCTTCCAGAGCTCTGGGAAAACGGTCAAAGGCTTTCAGCAATCAAGTCAGCACTGAATCACCAAAAGGGTAACTTGAAAACAGTAGGACAGCCATGTGGTGTTTTGTTTCCCTTCGCCCAGACCCCTCCTTGGCTTGACGGCATTGTTGATGACGGCCTGCTTCCCAGTACAGAAACCTTGTCTCTGATTCTGCAGGAACGGCTTAGACGTTGTTCTCAAATAATTGTTTTTATCTGTTCTAGCATGCCTGGGGGCTACCTGAAGACTGGCACAAGATGGTTGATTTCACTGTGCCTGACACAGAACTTACACAGTGTGGAAATGTGGTAGGCATTCCACACACAGACACACAAATATTGTAAGACAAATGAGCAATTTAATGTGGCCTGTGGTTAAAGACTACAGTTATGTCAAACAACAAGATACCTAAATCCTGGGAGTAAAAGGTAAGAAGGGGAAGACTTTTCTCTGTGTGTTTGATTTTATAAATGTAAAAGTATCAAGGCATACTAGAGAATCCGGGGGGTTGTATGCATCTGCAGGGCAAGGCACGTGCACATAAAAGACCTGAGAAGATCCTAAGCCTTTACATTTCGCAGATCTGAGGTGAGAAAGTGTATACACAAATTGCACAGCAATATTGTACAAAAGTGACAGGATAAGCAGCTACACAAAACAGCAAATGAGAAAACAAAATGTGAATAGAAAGGAATGTGATTTCCAGAGTTATAGCATTACATCACTCAAATGTCAAGTGTTTTTTTTTTTTTTTAACAAAGTGTGAAAAGAAACAAGAGTGGCCCATTCATGGAAAAAATCATCAGAAACTATTTCTAAAGAAGCATAGACATTGGATTTCCTAGGCAAAGATTTTAAGTCAACACTTTTAAATATGCTCAATTTCAACGATACAATAAACCTCTAACAAACAGATTTGGAACAATCTATCCCAAAACACATGGTACATGTTTTTAGTATAGACCATAGGCTAGACTACAAATTAAATGTCGATAGATTAAAAAATATGGGTATTTTACAAAGTATCATCTCTGACTACAACGGGCTAAAGTCATTGGGTTGGCTAAAAAGCCTGTTTAGTTTTTTCCATAAAATAAAAGACACATTTTTTATTTTCACCAATAACTTTATTGATTTGGATATTTTGAGTATGTTGGCTATCTCCTATGTGGTAAATGTTGATTTTTCTCAATTAATGTTTCAGTTTGATCACTACCAACTTCAACTGGTTTACTCCACTGTGGAGCATCATCCTGCGAGAAATCTCCAGCATGAAAATTCACAAGCCACTTTGAACATGTTCGATCAGTCACAGCACCTTCTTCATACCCTGCACACATCTTTTTTTTTTTTTTTTGCATTTCAGTTGCATTTTTACCTTTCTTTCAATAGCAAAGTATAATATGCTGAAAATGTGTGTTTTCTTATATCTTCAATATGAAAATGGGCATCCCAAACTCCACCAGTTTTGACGTTCTTTAAAATGCATTGATATGACAGCTGTCACAATGCAACATAACAAAATTGTTTCGAATGAAGTTAAAGACAGCTAAGCACAACTAGAGCCACATTACAGGAAAAACAAACATAGTTGGCCAACTCAACAGAAGTCACTAACAAAAGTAAAACTGGAAAATTCACTAAATTGTGAACATCAAAAATAAATCACAAAAAAACTTAGAAAATGCTTAGAAATTAATAAAAAATAAACACACAACATACCAAAACTATAGGATGCAGCAAATGCAGCATTAAGAGGATAAAAACATAGCAATAAATGCTTACATTTTAAAACCAGAAAGATCTCAAACCATCAGTCTAATTTTATAGCACAAGAACCCAGAAAGTAAAGAAAAAACTGAACCCAAATTTAACAGAAAGAAATAATAAATAAAGCAGAGATTAGCAAAATAGAGAAAAGAAAAACAACAGAGAAAATCGATAAAACCAAAAGTTGGTTCTTTGGCAAGATTAACAGAATTGACAAATATTTAGCTAGGTAAACTAAGAAAAATAGAAGGAGACTCAAATTATAAAATAAGAAATGAAAGTGGGGAAGTTACTATCAAGTCTAAAAAATAAGTATTATTAAAAAGTACTATAAACATTTGTATGTCAACAAATTGAATGACCTAGATGAGATGGATGATTTTTAGAACAGTAAAACTAAACAAGACAAAATTAACAAAAAACCTGAATGGACTGTAAGTAGTAAGGACAATGACTAAGTAATTGTAACTCTTCCAAGAAAGAGAAACCCAGGACCTAATGGCTTCAATGATAAATTCTATGAACTATTATAAAAGAAACTAACATCAATACTTCTCAAAGGTTTACAAAAAGCTGAAGAAGAGTAAACATGACCTAGCTCATTCTATTAGGCCAATATTACTCTCATATCAAATCATAATAAAGACACTACAAGATCATAAAACTACAGACCAATATGCCCTACAAACATTCATACAGATATCTTCAACAAGATACTAGAAAAACAAATTCAGAAGCATAGTAAAAAGATTATATATGTATACTATGACCAAGTGACATTTATTTTGGGAATGCAGGGATGGCTCAATATACAAATATCAATCAATAGAATACACCATATTTTTAATTATTGTTCAGTTACAGTTGTCTCCATTTCCCCCCCCCCCATTACTCTCCCCTGCCTTACCAACCACCTGCCCCATTGTGTTTGTCCATGGGTCCCTTACACATGTTCCTTGACCTGAGCCTTACCCTTCTTTCCTCTGTTATGTCCCTCCCACTTCCCCTCTGGTCATTGTCAATTTGTTCTTTATTTCCATGTCTCAACTATATTTCACTTAACATATTACTGTCCAGTTCCAACCATGCTATTGTGAAGGGTAGGAGCTCCTTGTTTTTTTTCTGTTCTTTAGTATTCCATTGTGTAAATGTACCACAGTTTTTTTATCCACTGTTTTACTGATGGGCACACAGACTGTTTCCAGCACTTGGCTATTGCAAATAATGCTGCTATGAACATTGAGGTAATAGGTTCTTTTGAATTGGTGTTTCGGGATACTTAGGTATAACCCCAGAAGTGGAATTGTGAGGTCAAAAGGCAGTTCCATTTTTAGTTTTTAGAGGAAATTCCATACTGTTTTCCACAGTGTCTGCACCAGTCTGCATCCCCACCAAGAGTGTACTGGGTTCCTTTTTCTCCACAACCTTGCCAGCACTTGTTGTTTGTTAATTTATTTATGATGACCATTCCCACCAGTGTGAAGCGGTATCTCATTGTGGTTTAATTTGCATCTCTCTGATAGCTAGTGATGTTGACTTTTTAAAAAAGATTTTATTTATTTATCTTTAGAGGGGAAGGGAGAGAGAGTGGGAGAGAAATATCAATGTATGTTTGCCTCTCTATGTCCCCTGCTGGGAACTGGCTCACAACCCAGGCATGTGCCCTGACTGGGAATCGAACCACAGTCCTTCGGTTCACAGGCCCACGCTCAATCCACTGAGCTACACCAGCCAGGGCTGACATTTTTTTGATATGTCTATCAGTCCTCTGTATGTCCTCCTTGGAGAAGTATCTGTTTAGATCCTTTGCCTATTTTTTAGTTGGATTGTTTATCTTCCTGGAATGGAGTCATGTGAGTTTTCTATATATTTTGGAGATCAAACTCTTGTCCCAGATATCATTGGCAATTATGTTTTCCCATATAGTTGGTTCTCTTTTAATTTTAATGTTGTTTTCTTTAGCCATCCAGAAGCTTTTTAATTTGATGAGGTCCCATTTGTTTATTCTTTCCTTTATATCCCTTGCTCTAGGGGACATATTGGTGAAAATATTGCTGCCTGGAACATCTGAAATTTTCCTATGTTCTCCTGTAGTGCTTTTACGGTGTCACAACTTATATTTAAGTATTTTATGCATCTTGAGTTTATCTTTGTGTATGGTATAAGTTGGTAATCGAGTTTCATATTTTTACATGTAGCTGTCCAGATCTCACAACATCATTTGTTGAAGAGGCTATTTTTACTCCATTTTATATTCCTGCCCTCTTTTTCAAATATTAATTGACCATAGAAACAGGGGTTTATTTCTGGGTTCTCTGTTCTGTTCCACTGATTTATGTTCTTATGCCAGTACCTAGCTGTTTTGATTACAGTGGCCTTGTAATATAGTTTGATATTGGGTATTGTGACCTTTCCTACTTAGTTCTTCTTTCTCAAAATTGCTGTGGCTGTTCAGAGTCATTCCTAGTTCCATATATATTTTTTAAATATTTGTTCTATATCTGTGAAATGTGTCATTGATATTTTAATAGGGATTTTGTTGAATCTATAATTTGCTTTGGGTAGTAGGGACATTTTGATGATGTGAATTCTTCCAATCCATTAACATGGTATATGCTTCCATTTATTTGTGTCTTCCTTGATTTTTTTCTTTAGTGTTCTATAATTTTCTGAGTACAGGTCTTTTATCTCCTTGGTTAGGTTTATTCCTATGTACTTTATTTTTCTTGTTGCTATAGCATATGGGATTTTTTCCTGATTTCTGTTTCTAATATTTCATTGTTGGTGTACAAAAATGCCTTCAATTTCTGAATATTGACTTTGTACACTGCTGTTTTGCCAAATTCACTTATTATGTTGAATAGTTCTTTAGTGGAGTCTACAGAGTTTTCTATGTACACTATCATGTCATTCACAAATAATGACAGTTTTGCTTCCTCCTTTCCAATTTGGATGCCTTTTATTTCTTTTTCTTGTCTGATTGCTGTGGCCAGAACTTCCAACACCATGTTGAATAGAAGTGATGGAAGTGAACATCCTTGCCTTGCTCCTGATCTTATTGGGAAAGCTTTTAGTTTTTGCCCATTGAATATGATGTTGGCTGTATGTTTCTCATATATGGCCTTTATTATGTTGAGGTATGATCCCTCTACTCCCACTTTGCTGAGTGTTTTTGTCATAAA
>PVKM010015865.1:0-27452 GCA_004027735.1 Carollia perspicillata | reverse complement strand
CAGCCTCTCCAACACTTGTTGTTTGTTGCTTTGTTTATGATGGCCATTCTTACCGGTGTCAAGTGGTATCTCATTGTGGTTTTAATTTGCATTTCTCTGATGGCTAGCGATATTGAGCATCTTTTCATGTGTCTCTGAATCCTCTGTATGTCCTCCTTGGAGAAATGCCTGTTCAGGTCCTTTGCCCATTTTTTAATTGTGTTGCTTGTCTTCTTGGAGTGGAGTCGTGTAAGTTCTTTGTATATTTTGGAGATTAAACCCTTGTCTGAGGTATCATTGGCAAATATGTTTTCCCATATAGTTGCATCTCTTATTATTTTAATGCTGTTTTCTTTAGCTGTGCAGAAGCTTTTTATTTTGATGAGATCCCATTTGTTTATTCTTTCCTTTATATCCCTTGCTCTGGGGGACATGACATGTCCTTTTTCATCCTTGAGTTTGGTGATCTGTCTTCTCATTGTTTTTCTCAGTGAGTATTGATAAAAATTTGATATTTTTTACCTTTTCTGAGAAGCATTTGTTTTTATTTATTTTCTCTATTGCTTTTTATTTTCTATTTAATTAATTTGCAATCTAGTGTTTATTATTTTCTGTCTTCTCTACTTTGGCTTGAGTTTACTCTTCATTTTCTATGTTTTTAAGGTGAAAGCTTAAGTTATTGGTTTGAGATCTTTTTTTCTAGCAGAATCATTTAAAGTTATAAATTCCCCTCTAAGTTTTGCTTAGCTGAAAAATGGATAAATTTATTGCCGGCTATTTTTTACTTCAGAAGATATAGTAGTTTTTAATCTTGGTTTGGCAGAGACTATCCAGATATTTGTTCTGTTTGGACATTGGGGTTGAATATTTACTGCCCTGCCAAAGCTACAATCTTTAGGGGCATCTACACTGTTGCTGGGAATTCTGTTTTGTCCCAAACATTTGTTCTCCAGGGAAAGTTTTACAAAACCATTTCCACAGCTGTCTGCCTATACCTATTCACTTTCTGCCTTGCTTTTGTATTTCTGTGACTTCTTATTTTACTACTTCAGTTGTTTTCCATAATCACTTGAAGCTGAAGAGAAGGGAAAAAGTGAGGGAAATAGTGTTCCAAATGATAAAAGGAACTGGAAGTTAGAAAGCTTGCATTTTGTTCCCAATTTCACTGCTTGTCAGGGTTTGACATATACAGTATTTTGGATGAATGGGGTAATGTGATTTTAAAGGTATCAAGATGGCATTTTTCATGCCTTCATTGCTTCTTCTGACCTACCTTTGTCTGGTTAATGTCCACTCACTCTTCAGTCTTTGGCTTAGATATTCATTCTTCTTGAATTCTCTGGTTGTTTGCACTTTGTTAGACCTCTTCTCTCATAACACCATGTCTTAACTCTTATCCTAGCAATTACCACACTTTAGTGGAACTGCTTGCTTATTTATCTGTTCTCTATGTTCTGTGAGGACAGGGCCCATCAATTTGGTTCACGTGATATATAGTACCTGGCAATATTGGATATTCATGTAGAATTTCTAAAAATTAATTTCTGAAATCTAGCAGTTACAGCTCAATTCTTTTGTATGATATTTATTTATCAGTGTAAATTTGTTTTTTAGATCCTTTCCTGAAGTAGACTTTATTGGGAGGGAGCTCAGAGTACCTTGGGAGCAGCACCAAAGGAGAGCTGGGCACCAAAAGGGTCAAAGGGCACACTAAAGGCTCCATTTACCTCTGACATTAACATGATTTGTTGAAATTCTTGTTTTTTTGATAAATTTTTTATCACTTTTATATTACCTTCAATGATGAATGGAAAGAATATATATTTAATTTGCTAATCTCACAAAATTGAGCTGGTAAGGTTAAACCTGACAGGAATATGTTCAAATTTAAAATGATCTGAAGAAGTGATAAAAAGGGAAGATATAAAAGAAGAAAATTTCAATTTGGGCTAATTGCTTTAGAAGACAAGTAGGTCAGAGATGGAGTCATTTTCTAGGAATAATATTAATGTCTGTATCAAGCTCTAAGCATAATAGTAAAAAAGGTAAGGCTTTCTAAAATTTACAAGGAAATTTTCTCTGATCATATTTTTTCTAAAGAGAGCTATCATTCTGTCCTTTAAACCTAGAATTACTTCATTTTAATGCATATAGAAGGATTGACACAACTTTTTTGTTCTTGACTCAAAAATAATTTTAGTAAGAAATGCTAGTAAAATATGACCTCACCTTTAAGTGGAACCTAATCAGTAAAACAAACAAGCAAGCAAAATATAACCAGAGACATTGAAATTAAGAACAATCTGACAGTAACCACAGGGGAGGTGGGAGTGGATAATGGGGGACAAGGGGGACAGGTTTTCAGAAACAAATGTAAAGGACACATAGACAAAACCAAACAGGGGAGTGGAAGCATGGGAGGGAGTTGGGAATGGCTGGGATGGGGTGTGAATGCAGACAACTGTACTTGAACAACAATAAAATAATAATAAAAAAGAAATGCTGCTAAAAATAATAATACTTTATATTTGTATATCACCTTAAGTTTCTTTTAGTTGATAAAGTATAATCTTTTAGTTGTTAAGAATAATAACACCTGTATTTTGCTTTATAATCTGAAAACATTTTTTCTTTAAAAGTTATACAAGACTAGTTATTCTATTGGGTGAATACTCTGTAAGGTATATAAATGTCTAATAACCATGCTATATACTTGAAGCTAATTTAATATTTTATATCAACTGTAATTGAAAAAGAAATTTAAAAAATAAAAATTATGAAAGAAGTGTATTTGGCTAGAGAAAATTATAAGATATTCTATCTAGCTATGTATCTGTCTATCTATCTATCTATCTATCTATCTATACATCCATCCATCCATATTTACTTAACATATGTTCCCCAATCCTATGTTTTCCAATCCTACTTATTAGGGATTGATACTGGTAACAGTTGTGAAACTTTCAGACCTTTTTCTATTCACATATAAACATATATTTGTGTGTATAAATAACATATATAGCAAAAGTATAACATATTTATGTATGTTTATCACAATTTAGTTATTTTACTTTATATCCTACATATGCATTTTTATAAATTTAGAATAGTATTTCTGATTGATAATATATTAGCAGCAGAATTGATGGAGTTAAAGGTTATTCACATTTTAAATATTACAGACAAATTGTTTTCCTAAAAGGTTTATACTCCCTCCAATTGTATATTTGAGTATCCTTTTTTCCATACCCTTGCCAACATGGTATTTATCCATCTCTTTCATGCCAAACTGAAAAGCAGTATTCCCCTCTTTAGTTTGCAGTGTCTTGATTTCTAGTGAAGTTGAACATCTTGTACTTCTTCTGTGAATTGCCTATATATGCCTTGCCATTTTTTCTGTGTGTTATTTGTACTTTTCATATTTATTTGTAGAAGTATTTGAATTATTAGGGTTATTAACATTTTTGTTAAATATTTGTTATCTTTTCTCTAAGTTTAACATTTATCTTTTAACTTTGTTTATAGTGTGCCTTACAAAAATTTATTTTTATTTTGTGAAATCTTCAAGATTTTCACATGCAGTCCTTAAATCCATAAATGTAAAAATTACTATCATCATCATCATACTGATGAGCTAACTGTAGTTCATAGAGCTTAAATGACTGGCCCAAGGAGGGAGGGGACTCATATCTAAGCCTGCCTTGTCAGAAAAGCACACCATGGCAAAGGAGACTATAGAAAGATAGGTGGATTGGCTAAAGAGCGACAGAACGAAGAATGTTCCCTTCCAAACTGACTGCTCCTCAGGGCCCAGCTGTTGGTCAACAGTCTAATGAGGCTGTAGCTAAAGCAGCAGTAATAGTTTTGCAATGGGCTCTTGGTGGTTTTGGTGATATGAGGTGTTTGTAACTCCTTTGGCTTAGATTTGACACCTATTTCCCTTCCTTGCCTCTCCTTGCCAACTTTGTTTTATGGTTCTTGGCTCAGATCTTGGATATTAACTTTGCTTACTTCATGACTTCTGGCTCTGATCATTGACTATGCCTATAGACAGATTACTGGCTGCAATCTCACTGGATCCCCTGGTTCAAGATCTATGATTTTGGCCCTGTTTGATAGCCATGATGCTGATACAGGGTTCTGTAGGCCTTTGTATCAGTGGATGACAGAGGGATGGAGAGCTGGGGGAAGTGCAACAGAAAAAATGTATTTAAAAATGCTCTCAAAACATTTAAAGAGAAAATTCAGCTATTGGATACCAAATATTTGTGAGGAAGTAAGGGTAGGTTGGAAGAATGGTACCTTTTACTCTTCTTTCTGACTGGAAAGAACTAGTTGTGTGCAATTTACTTTTCTCAGAATGGATTGAAGTCATATAAATTCTCCCTAATCACTCTGTCACCTGGGGTTTGAGAGGAGCAGGAAACTGGTAGTAACTGGCATGCACCTTCTAGCCAGTCTGAAATCTAGAAAGTAAAGTATTATCAAATAAAAAAAAGCAAGGTACAGAGCATTGTGCATAGTGTAATCCTATTGTAGAACAAAGCACTGCCCTACAATAGCATTTAGGATTCCAACGCGTAATCCATAAAATTCATCTCTGTCTCTAATGGATGCAGAAAACCTCCTGATAAGGATTTTGGTGGTAAATTGCTAGAAGTCTTGGAGAGGTTTCTACCCATTCTCCCACCACATCCTACTACCACCATAAGTTTACTTTTTTAAAAAAGAGCTAATGGATAAAATTTTACTTTATGTTTTTCAATCAGTTTTTATTTTTTAGTTACAGTTGATGTACAACATTATATAAGTTTCAGGTATACAATTCAGTGATTATACATTATAAAACTTACTATGGTCATCCTGATAAATCTCATAGTTTAAGCATACAAAAGAGGAACCCCCCCAAAACCAGAATTTATTTATAAAAAATTGTGTATTTATTCTTATATGTTTAAACTTCAGTCGCCTTCAAAGTAGTCTCCATTTGATGCAATACACCTATCAAGACATTTTTTCCACTGCTCAAAACAGTTTTTGAACTCATCAATTTTGATGCCTTTTAGTGCTTCTGCCATTTTTCTTGTTTCATGTCTTCCGTATTGGCAAAATGTTTCCCTTTGAGGACTTTTTTCATTGGGGAAAGAAAAAAAGTCACTCTAGTCAACATAGGGTGAATAGGGAGGGTGGGGCACAGGAGTCATGCGGTTTTTGGTAAAAAACTGCCAAACACAGCGTGGTGTGGGCAGGTGTGCTCACAAACCATCCATCATGAAATGGGCAGACATGTTGAAAGAGTCTTCAAAAAATTCACTAAAGCAGAACACAGCCTCTCACAACCATGCCAGCTGGTACACTGATACAAATGGGTTCCTAGAACACTCATCTAGCAGAGGAAGCCTGTATTACAAGTGTCCCACCCTCCAGAAGATAATTCCATTTTTTTGGAGAGGGTCTCCTCTCATATACAATCAGTATCTTGTATCCAACCATGGGGAAAAGCCAAAATTTTCTCTAATACTTCTTAGCAGATGGAAAAAAGGAAGAGAAAGGAAGGATCGGGAAGGGAAGAGACAGAGAAAAAAGGAAGAATGGAGGAAAGAAGGAAAGAAAAGAGAAAAAAAATGGACCGGTAACCTATATTAACCTTTATCATCATCAAAGTAAAGCACTAGTAGATAATGTTTATGATCATCAAGAGACTGCCCTTTCTTGATGTCAAAAGGAATGAAACAAAATACATTTTAAAGTAGGCAAAGTTGAAAAATTTTGGAAGTTTAAAAGTGAAGAGGCCATTTATATTAGATATACATTTATTTAGATCTTGGCATCTGTTGCTCTGAGAATGAGAAGTTTACCACAGTTCCTTAGGGTAGGATGGAGCATTTAATAATTAAAAATCTCCTCTGAGTAAGGAATCGTGGGATTCTTGCTGTAACCATTGTACTGCTCTGAAACTGAATCTTGAGTATTGGTCTTTATCAGTCTGAATAATGGTCTTTATTGGTATTAAAGAGGAATTGGCAAACTGTGGCCCATGAGCCAAATATAGCCTGTTGACTGTTTTTGTATGATTTGTAAGCTAAGAATTGCTTTAAAATTTTTAAATGTTAAAAAAGTCAAAAGAATATTTCATGACACATGAAAAGTACATGAAATCCACATTTCATTTTCCACAAATTGGAACAAAGCCATGTTGTCAATGGTGGGTTTTTGCTACAATGGCAGAGTTCAGTAGTTAGGATAGAACCCACACGGTTCACAACACCTACAATAGATCTGGCCTGTTACACAGAAGTTTGCTTTTATACTTCTTACATAAAGCAAGATAGGATAGGACACTCCCTCAAAAAAAGTGAGTTGGGGTCAGAAGATAAAGGTAGAATCTCTTTTCTGCTACCTTTTTATTGCTTCCCCAGCAAACTCTCATTTCTCTTTCACACCTCCAACCCCCACTGCACCCTACTTCTATATTTACAGATACATATATGTTGCTAAAAAAGAAAACCAAAGTCTTTCCATTATTATGAAGGTTTATAGTTGTGCTTATTAAAATTATATTTTCCTTCACTGCCTGGCTTATTTTGCTTAGCATAATGCTTTCCAGTTCCATCCATGCTGTTGCATAGGGTAGGAGCTCCTTCATTCTTTCTGCTCATAGAATTCCATTGTGTAAATGTACCATGGTTTTTTGATCCATTCATTTATTGATGGGCAGGTAGGTTGCTTCCAACACTTGGTTATTGTAAATTGTGCTGCTATGAACATTGGGGTGCATAGGTTCTTTTGGAATGGTGTTTCAGGGTTTTTAGGGTATAATTCTAGCAGTGGAATTGCTGGATCAAAAGGCAGATCCATTTTAGTTTTCTGAGAAAATTTCATACTGTTTTCCACAGTGGCTGCACCAGTCTGCATTCCCCCTGCAACAGTGTACTAGTGTCCCCTTTTCTCACAACCTCTCCAACACTTGTTGTTTGTTGCTTTGTTTATGATGACCATTCTGACTGGTGTGAAGTGGTACCTCATTGTGGTTTTAATTTGCATCTCTCTGATAGCTAGCAATATTGAGTATCTTTTCATGTATCTCTGGATCCTCTCTATGCCCTCCTTGGAGAAGTGTCTGTTCAAGTCCTTTGCTCACTTTTTAAATTGGGTTGTTTGTCTTCCTGGAGTGGACTCGTGTGAGTTCTTTATATATTTTGGAGATTAAACCCTTGTCTGAGGTATCATTTATAAATATGTTTTCCCATATGGTTGGTTCTCTTTTTTATTTTAATACTGTCTTCTTTAGCCATGCAGAAGCTTTTTATTTTGATGAGATCCCATTTGTTTATTCTTTCCTTTATGTCCCTTGCTCTAGGGGACATATCAGTAAAAATGTTGCTGTGTGAAATATCTGACATTTTCCTGCCTGTGTTCTCCCCTAGGACTTTAATGGTGTTATGGCTTATATTTAAATCTTTTATCCATCTTGAATTTATTTTTGTGTATGGTGTAAGTTGGTGCTTGAGTTTCATGTTTTTGCACATAGCTGTCCAATTCTCCCAACACCATTTGTTGAAGAGGCTATTTTTATTCCATTTTATGTTGCTGCCCCCATTGTCGAATATTAATTGACCATAGAGACTTGGGTTTATTTCTGGGCTCTCTGTTCAGTTCCATTGGTCTATGTGCCTGTTTTTATGCCAGTACCAGGCTGTTTTGATTACGATGGCCTTGTAATACAGTTTGGTATCAGGTATTGTGATATCTCCTACTTTGCTCTTCTTTCTCAAAACTGCAGCTGCTATCCAGGGTTGTTTACGTTCCATATAAATTTTTGAAGTGTTTGTTCTATGTTTGTGAAATATGCCGTCGGTACTTTGATAGATATTGCATTGAATCTGTAAATTGCTTTGGGTTATATGGACATTTTGATGAGGTCAATTCTTCTGATCCATGAACACGGTATATGTTTCCATTTGTCTGTGACCTCCTTGATTTCTTTCTTCAGTGTTGTGTAGTTTTCTGCATACAGGTCTTTTACCTCCTTGGTTAGGTTTATTTCTAGATTTCTAGGTATTTTATTTTTCTTTTTGCTATATCGAATGGGATTTTTTTCTTGATTTCTGCTTCTGCTGTTTCATTGTTGGTATATAAAAATGCCTTTGATTTCTGCATATTGACTTTGTATCCCACTATTTTGCCAAATTCATTTATTAGGTTGAGCAGTTTTTTGGTGGAGGCTATAGGATCTTTTATGTACACTATTATGTCACCTGCAAACAATGGCAGTTTTGTTTCCTCCTTTCTGATTTGGATGGGTTTTATTTCCTTTTCTTGTCTGATCGCTGTGGCTATAACTTCCAAAACTATATTGAATAGAAGTGGTGAAAGTGGACAACCTTGTCTTGTTCCTTATCTTAGTGGACAAGATTTTAGTTTTTTCCCATTGAGTATGATGTTGGCTGTAGGTTTCTCATATATGGCCTTTATTATGTTGAGGAATGCTCCCTCCATTCCCACTTTGCTGAGTGTTTTTATCATAAATGGGTGCTGTACCTTATCCAATGCTTTTTCTGCATCTACCTATATGATCATTTGATTTCGTCTTTGCTTTTGTTTATGCGATGTATTACATTTACTGATTTGCAAAATATTGTAGCAGCCTTGCACTTAAACAACAAATCAAACAAACAAGGAAAATATAACTAAAGACACTGAAATAGAGAACAGACTGACAGTGACCAGAGGGGAGAGGAGAGGGAATTTCAGGGGGAAAGAGGAAGGGTTTACAGCAACAAGTATAAAGGACACATGGACAAAAACTAGGGGGAATGGAAATGGGAGGTAGGTGGGGAGGGCTTGGGGGGTGGGCTGGGATGTGAGTAAAAGACAGAAAACTGTACTTGAACAACAATTAAAGTAAAAAAATATGCATTTTCCTTTATTATTTTAAATCTGGAGTTTGGACCATATGGGAAAGTAAACTGGGAACCTTAGTATGTAGGCTGTCCATTTGGCAACAACTGAAAGTAGTGCTAAGATTAGTCAAGAGGAGTGAGACTAAAAATGAAGTTTCGTTGGCCTGTTTTGGGAAATATCGACCAGATCTGACAGTCTGAGCATCACTTTTGACCATCACACTGGGAATCCTGTTTTGTTCCATTGTACAGAAAACCTTTAGGGGTTAAACTCCTACCATTAATTTCTTTGTGGAGAAACAACACAAAAGTAGGAGCTCAATTTGGAGGAGAAGCTGAAAATGATTCAAACGTGATTTTATTAACTGATTTGGGGAGTATTGGAGCTGTTCTGAGCTATACAATTACTCCTTTTCTCATCTCCACTGACACTCTGAGAATCTGATCACCTGGGGAAAGCAGATTTAAAAAATTCCAGATGGTGTGTGTGATGCTCCAGCTGTGGAGAATCTCTCCCAGTCAGGCAATCTGCGTTTCTGCCGGGACCCTCTAAAACTGTGCTGCCCATTTGTCATGCTTCTCCAATTGCAGCCTTCTGGATAGCTTCTCTTTGCCTCCTCTGTGTCTTCCTTTCCAGTTTTTATCAATCCGCTTCATGAGCTAATGTATTAACATCTCTTCATTGGCTGTAAATCCATAGAACCCAATATGAAACATGGTTTTGCAAAGGAAAATTGCAGAACATCTGTTATTTTATCCATAAGATTCGGTGTTCACTTGTCTCATATGACGATGTGACTGTTTGTTCATGTGTGAAAAAGAAAAGAAAGAGGAAGAGGGAAAGGCTAGCATGAGCAAGAAAGAATTTATACATGTGTTTTTGTAGCCAGGTGGACAAAATAGTTCATATCCACCTCAGCTTGCTTAGAATCCTGGGTTAATGTTGGGTAGGGTCAGTCTTACTGACTAGAATGACTTTGAGGGGTCTACCAAAGAAGTGATTGCTTCCAAATTGGTCCTTGCTATTGTCTTCATGATATGCTTTGTCTGGAGTAATTATGCCTAGCTTATGGTGGCAAAGCCTTTAAGTTTATGGACATGTTTTGGTTTCCAGAGAGTTCTGGTAGGTTTTTCTTGAAAGTTGAAAACTCTAGGAGGTGAAGGGAAGAAGAGAATGGCAGATTAAACCCCATGTAGCTGGCTAACTTACTGCCCTTGTTATATCTTTCTGTAGAGACTATACCTTTCCTAGTTTGTAGAATATTAAATGGATGAATTTTTTAACCTTCCATTTTAGGTATATTGTAGTTCGTAATTGAGTTCAGGTAAGGTGTGTGGGTCACTTGAGTTTAGTTTTACTTGGTACTTGGTACCTCTGAAATCTAGATGGAAAATTACATAAATTGGCAGGAACTGAAATTTCTTTTCCCATGTTGGCACATTAATAAATTGAAGTAAAATTTATATATCATAAAATGCAAACATCTGAAGTGTACAATTTGATTAGTTTTAACAAAAGTATACACCTGTGTAACTAGTACCTCAGATAAGCTCGAGAAATTTCTGTCATTCAGAAAGTCTCCTGTTGTCCCTTGACAGCCAGTCCCCATCTCCCGAAGGCAACCACTGTTCTGATTTCTACCACCATAAGTTATTTTGCCTGTTCTTAAACTTGATATGTGTTCTTCTATGTCTGGCCCTTTTTTAAAATTTATTTTTAATTATAGTTGATATACAGTATTAGTTTCAAGTGTACAACATAGTGATTTAACATTTATATACCTTATGAAGTGATCACCATAATAAGTCTATGCATCATTTGTCACTGTATATCATTATAATGATATTATTGATTATTATTTCCTATGCCATGCATTACAACCCCATGACTTATTTTATAACTAGAAATTTGTACTTTTTAATCCCCTTGTCCGTTCTGCCCATCTTCCCACCGTATTTCTCTCTGGCAGCCATCAGTTTGTTCTCTGGATCTATGAGTTTGTTTTGTTCATTTTGTTTGTTCACTTGTTTTGTTTTTTAGATTCCACATGTAAGTGAAATCATATGGTATTTGTCTTTCTCTGTCTTATTTTATTCAACATTATACTCTCTAGGTCCATCAGTGTTGTTGCAAATGGCAAGATTTCATTATTTTTTTTATGGCTGTCTGGCTTTTCAAGCTTAATGTAATGTTTCCAGTACTCATCCATGTTGTATTGCAGTAGTTCATTTAAAAAATTTCTGAGTTGTTTTTCATTGTGTGAGTTTCACAATTTGTTTATGCTTTCTCTTGTTAATGAACTTCTAACTTGTAGAGCAGAAAGTTTTAATTATGGTAAGTCCAATTAATAAGAATGTATTTTTTATGTTTAATGTTCTCTTTGTCCCACATATAAAATCCTTGTCTATTCCCAAGGCCACAAAAACTTTGTTTTCATCTAGAAATTTTATGGCTTTAGGTTTTACACTGAAGTCTTTGATACATTTGACATAGATTGTGTCAGGGAGATTAATGTTTATTTTTCCATATGTTTATCTAGTTATTCCAGCAACATTTGTTAAAAACACTATCCTTTCCCCACTTAATTATACAGTTGAGGATTTGGGCTATTGATCTGTAACTTTTTTTGTAATATCCTTGTCTGATTTTGGTGTCAGGGTTAAGCTGGCTCATAAAATAAGGTGGAAGCATTCTTCTCTTTTTTTCTGAAAAGGTATGTGTAATGTTGATATTGTCTTCTTTGAAGGTTGACAGAATTTACCAGTGAACTCAGGTGGGCTTGGAGTTTCTTTGTGGGAAATTTTTAATATGTATTTAGTTTCTTTAATATATCTAGGGGCATTCAGATTTTGTATTCCTTCTTGAGTTTTTTTCAAGTTGTGCTTTTTTAAAGAATTTTGCCCATTTTATTTAAGTTACCAAATGTATTGGTATAAAGTTGTTCATAATATTCCCTTATTTCCCTTTTAAAGTCTGTAGGATCTATAGTGATGCTTCCCTTTTATTCCTGATATTGTTAATTTGTGTTTCTCTTCTTCTTAATTACTCTTGCTAGTTGTTTATTATTTATTAATCATTTAAAAGAAAAAACTTTTGGCATTGTTAATTTTCTGTGTTGTATGTTGATTTCTACTCTGGTCTTTATCATTCCTTTCCCACTACTTAATTGGATTTAATTTGCTTTTTATTCCTCTAGCTTTTTAAGGTGAAAACTTACTTAACTGATTTTAAATCTTTCTTTTTTTCTGATATAGTAATTTAATATTATAGATTCCCCCTTTAAGCACTGTTTTGGCTGCATTCCACAATTTTGATGTGCTATTATAGTACAATTTGAGGTATTTTTTAATTTCTCTCTGATTTATTCCTTGACCAATGGGTTATATAAAATGTGTTACCTAATTTGATATTCATACCAGGATGTTTTCTAGATATCTCATTATTATTAATTTTTAATTTAGTTTAATTTTCTTGTTGGAGAATACATTGTATAAGTTTTTAATCTTTTGGTTTTTAGATTTGCAGTTGGTGTACTTCATCACCATTTTTGGCCATTATTTTTTCAGGTATTTTTTCTATCCCATTCTCCTTTAGGACTTGTTATATGTACGTTAGGTTATATCACATTATTACAAAGATCCATGAGGCTCTATTAAATTTTTCATTAATTTCTTTCCTTTTTTCTTCAAATTGGGTTATTTTTATTCATCTATATTCAACTTCACTGCTCTTTCTTTAATAGTTCACTCTTAAGCCATCTAGTGAAATTTTTATTTATTAAATATTTTGGGGTGACATTGGTTAACAGAATCATATAGGTTTCAAGTGTACATTACTATGACACATAATCTTTAGATTGCATTGTGTACCCACTACCTGTAGTCAAGTCAGTTTCCATCACACATATTTGGCCCCATTTACTACTCCCACCCCTTCCTTCTTGTAACCGTCACACTGTTGTCTGTCTGTGTCTCTGAGTTTAGTTTTAAATCCTACATATGAGTGAAATCATATGGTTGTTAGCTTGTTCTGACTGACTTATTTTACTTAGCATAATATTCTCAAGGTTCACTCATATTGTTGCAAATGGCAGTGTTTCACCTTTTCATATGGCTGAGTAGTATTCCATGGTATATATGTACTGTATGTTCTTTATCCAGTCCTCTATTGAAGAACATCTTCGTTGTCTCCATGTTCTGGTCACCCTGAATAATGCTGCATTGAACATAAAGGTGTATATATATTATCAAATAAATGTTTTTGAGTTTTTCAGGTAGATAACCAGAAGAGGGGTTGCTGGGTCATGTGGTAACTGTATTTTCAGTTTTTTTTAGGAACCATTGTACTGTTTTCCAAAGTGGTTGTACCAGTTTACATTCCCACTAGCAGTGAATGAAGGTTCCTTTTTCTCCTTAATTTCTCTAACACTTGTAATTGCCTGTCTTGTCCATTCAAACAGGCGTGAGGTGGTATGTCATTGTGGTTTTGATTTGCATTTCCCTAATAGCGCAAGTGAAATTGAATGTCTTCACATATCTGATGGCCAATTGTATGTCTTCTTGGGAGAGGTATCTGTTCAGGTGCTCTGCCCATTTATTAATTGGGTTGTTTGTTTGATGTTGAGTTGTATGAGTTCTTTAAATATTTTGATTATTAACCCCTTGTTGGAGCTTTTTATTTTGATATAGTCTGATTCATTTATTTTTGTTTTATTTCCCTTGCCTTTGTGGTCAAATTCATAAAATGTTCTCTATGGCCAAGATCCATAAGTTTAGTACCTATGTTTTCTTCTATGTACTTTATTGTTTTATATCTTACATTTAGGTTTTTGATTCATTTTGTATTAATTTTTGTACAAGGGGACAAACTAATTTAGTTTTATTCTTTTGCATGCGGCTTTCCAATTTTTCCAGCACCATTTGTTGAAGAGGCTTTCTTTTCTCCATTGTATGTTTTTGGCTTCTTTGTCAAAAATTATTTGCCTGTATACCTGTAATTTTATTGCTGGGCTCTCAATTCTGTTCCATTTTTCTGTGTGTCTATTTTTCTGCCAATACTGTGCTGTTTGGATTGTGGTGGTTCTTTAGATCATTTGAAGTTAGGTAGTGAGATATCTCTGCCTGCTGCTGCTGCCGCTTTCTTCTTCTTCTTTCTTTCTTCTTCTTCTTCTTTCTCCTCCTGCTCCTCCTGCTCCTCCTCCTCCTCTTTCTCCCCCTTCTCCCCCTCCTCCCCCCTTCCTCTTTCCCCTCCTCCTCCTTTCTTTTTTTCTCCCCTTGCCCCAGGATTGCTTTGGCTATTAAAAGTCTTTTGTAGTTCCATACAAATTTAGTGATTTTTTGGTCCTATTTCTTTAAGAAATGTCATTGGGATTTTGATGGGGAATTGCTTTGGGTAATATGGGCATTTTAAATATGTCAATTCTTCCAATCCATGAACAGGGAATATCTTCCCATTTCATTGTGTCTTTTCCAATCTCTTTTAATAATGCATTGTAGTTTTCAGTATATAGGCCCTTTATATCCTTTGTTAAGTTTATTCCTAGGTATTTTATTTTTTGGTTGCAATTGCAAAGGAAATTGTCTTTTAAAAATTTTTTCTCTGAAGTTTCATTATTACTGTATAGAAAGCACTGGATTTTTGTACATTGATTTTGTATACTACAACTTCACTGAATTTATTTATTGTTTCTAATAATTTTCTTGGTAGAATCTTCAGGGTTTTCTATTTCAGAATCATATCACCTGCAAAAAGTGACACTTTTACTTCTTCCTTCCCAATTTGGATGCCTTTTATTCCTTTTTCTTGCCTGATTGCTCTGTCTAGGACTTCCAGAACAATGTTGAATAAAAGTGGTGAGAGTGGGCATCCTTGCCTTGTTCCTGATTTTAGAGGAAAGCTTTCAGTTTTTCATCATTGAGTATGACATTGGTTGAGGGTTTGTCATATATGGCCTTTATTACGATGAGGTACTCATTCTATACCTGTTTCCTTCTATACCCATTTTATTGAGTATTTGGTTATAAATGTATGTTGTATCTTTAATGCTTTTTTCTGTACCTATTGATACAATCATAATGATTTTTATCCTATGTTTTGTTAATGTGGTATATAATATTAATTGATTTGTATATGTTGAACCATTTTTGTGCCCCTGGAATAATCCCACTTGATCATGTTGTATTTTTGTTTAATGTGTTCTCTTTTTGATTTTCTAGTATTTTGTTTAGAGTTTTTGCATTTGTATTCATCAGAGATATTGGTCTGTAGTTTTCTTTTGTGGTGTTATCTCTGCCACATTTTTGCATCAGGGTTATGGTGGCCTCATAAAAAGTTTAGGAAGTATTGCCTCTTTTATAATTTTTTGAAAGAGTTTGAGAAAAATGGGTATAAAATCTTCTTTGAATGTTTTGTAGAATTCACTAGTGAAACCATCTGGCCCTGGACTTTTATTTTTGGGAGGTTTTTGATGGTTGTTTAAATTTCCTAAGTTTTGATCAGTCTATTTAGATTTTCTAATTCTTCATGATTCAGTCTAGGAAGGTTATATATTTCTAGGAACTTACCCATTTCTTCCAGTTTATTGAAGTAACTTGGTGGCATATAGTCTTTCATAGTGTTCTAATACGATCATTTATATTTCTGTGATGTTTGTGGTAACTTGTCATTTATTTCTGATTTTCTTGATATGTCTTTTCTCTCTTTTTGTTAGAGAGTCTAGCTAGGGGTTTGTCAATTTTATCAATCTTTTCATAGAACCAGTTGTTTCTTGTATTAATCTTTTATATAGTCTTTTTCTTCTCTATTTCATTCAGTTTTGCTCTAGTTTTTAGTACTTCCTTTCTTCTGCTGACTTTGGGCTGCTTTCATTCTTCTTTTTGTAGTTCTTTAAGATGTAAATTAGGTTGTGAACTTGGGATTTCTCTTATTTCTTGAGATAGCCCTGCAATGATATAAACTTCCTTCTTATGACTGCTTTCACTGCATCCCAGATTTATTTCTTCCATGACTTAATCATTTTTAGTAGTATGTTGTTTAATGTCCACATGTTTGTGGGTTTCTTTACTTCCTTTTTGCAGTTGATTTCTAATTTCAAAGCATTGTGGTCAGAGAATATGCTTGGTATAATTTCAATCTTGTTGAATTTGTGAGGCTAGTTTTGTGACCCAACATGTGGTCTATTCTTGACAATATTCCATATGCACTGTAGAATAATGCATAATATAATGTTCTGGGGTGAAAGACTCTGTAGATGTCAATTATTTCCATTTGGTGTAATGTAGCATTTAAAGCCAATATTTGTTTGTTTTCTATTTGAATGATCTGTTTAGAGCTGTCAGTAGAGTAGTAAGGTCCTCAACTAGATTGTGTTTTGGTCTGTTTCTCCCTTCTTAATGTCGTATTTCTCTTACTGTTATAAAATGTCCATCTTTGTCTCTTGTGACCTTTGTTATCTTGAAATCGATTTATCAGAAATAAGTATAGATACACCTGCTTTTCTGGGGATGTTATTTACTTGAGGAATCATTTTATACCCTTTCACTTTGAATCTACCTTTGTCTTTGGAGCTTGGGTGTGTCTTCTGGTGGTAGCATATGGTTAGATTTTGTCAATCTGTTACCCCATGCCTCTTTATTGGTGAATTCCATCCATTTACATTTAAGGTAATAATCGATATGTGAGGATTTCCCAAAGCCATTTTATCTTTTGTTTTTTGGTAGCTCTGTGCCTCCATTGATTCTTTTCCTTTGTGTTTCTGTGGTGAATTTTAAAATTTCAGTTCTAGGATTTCTGTCCAGCGTGTGTGCATTTCTTTGTTTCTGTGTTTATTTATTCATTTATTTCTCCACTGATATTCCTTACCAATTAACTCATTAAAACTATATAAATATTTTAAATTATATATATATTTATTATAAGTTCTTTAGAGTTTTTGTCTGGTAAGTCCAACATCTGGGCCTTTTCTGATCTGGTTTCTACTGGCTGATTTAAGTTTTTTGTTTATTTGTTTGACTATGGGTAACATTTTTGCTTTTTATGTATCTCGTGACTTTTTAATGGAATACTGAAATTACACATAAAATATTGTAGAATGTCTGGATTCTCTTATATTTTCCTGAGAGCATTGATTCTTATTTTAACAGGCAGCTCAATTACTGGTGCATAATTGAACCATAACCTTTTGGTTTGCAGGAGGACAACAACCCACTGAACCACATCAGTCAGGGTGAAAATGTCCTTAATTCTCTCTAATTTTTGAAGGATATTTTACTCAACTATAGAATTCTGGGTTTATAGTTTTTAATTTTTTAATTACAATTTTTTGTGTATGTTTGTTTTCTGGTTTTAGAAAATGTTGTCTCACTTTCTTCTGGCCTCCTTTCTTCATATTGAGAAGTCAGCTTCATATGTATTATTCCTCCTCTACATGAAATGTGCTATTTTACTCTGGCTGCTCTAAAGAGTTCTTTTTAAAAAAATTTTTTATGGTCTGCTTTTTTACTAACCTGAGCCTAATGTGCTTCTCTTTATGTTTTTTTCTGATTTGGAGTTGGCAAGTATCTTGGGTCTAAAAGTCAATGTTTCTCACCAAATTTTGGAAGTTTTCATTCATTATATTTTCATAATTCACCTCCCCCAAGCAATTTTATGCTTCTTCTGAGATTCTTGTTATACATGTTCAAAAATGTGATATTGTTCTATGGATTCCTGAGACATTGTTAATTTTGTCCAGTCTTTTCCTTTTTGTTCTTTAGAGTTAATACTTTCTATCGATCTGTTTTCAAGTGCATATTCTTTTCTTGAGATGGTTCCGATCTTTTCCTAAGCACATCTATTAAACTTTTTTATTTTTTAAATTATATTTTATTGCTTATGCTATTACAGTTGTTCCAATTTTTCCTTCTTTGCCCCCCTCCATGCATACCCCCTCTCCTTCAGGCAATCCCAATACCATTGTTCAAGTCCATGGATCATGTGTATAAGTTCCTTGGCTACTCCATTTCCTATACTGTACTTTACATCCCCATGGCTATTCTTTAACTACCAATTTGTACTTCTCATTGCCCTCACCTATTCACTCATTCCATCATACCCTACTCCAATCTGACAACCATTAAAACACTGTCCGTTACCATGATTCTGTCTCCATTCTTCTTGTTCACAAGCCAAGCTATGAATCTAGGCGCATTGCTGTTAGTGAAGGGCCTGGGGCCACTTATCAAGAGGTATAGGGACTGGGGATTTACTGAAGGTGGCTATTGCTTGTTTGAGAGGATTTAGGAAGATGTGAAGCATGAACCACGACCAGCCACTCATATGGAAAAGCAGCTTGGGTGAGCCTGTAAGTTGGGTGGGACAGAGTCTCTGGGGATCTCCAAGGTGGGGCAAACAATGTTAGCCAGGTTGATGGGGTCTCGGATATGGCACCAGCCTGCTGGCTCTGTGTGGGGAAGGTTCAGAAAAGGGCAATGGCCTCTGCTCAACTTTCTGTGTGGGGGAAAGCTGTACACCAGCTCTTACTTTGATGCCAGATACTTCAGTTTCTCCCTGTATGCTTTTCAAGCTGCTCCTTGGTGCTGGAGCTCAGATGGAGTGAGACTGAGTAAGTCCATGTATAGGTTCTTTAAGGGGAACTGCTTGGGACTCCAGAAGTTTCTCCCACCAACTCAGTCTCTGCTGGTCTTTGCAGCCAGAAGTTGTGGGGACTTATCTTTTTGGTATTGGAACCCTGGACTTGTGGGCCTGTGTGGGGCTGGGGCTCCTGGCTCCTGAGATATCCCTCCTGACTTTTAATTCATCACATGTGGATGTGAGACCAGCCCATTCCATGTCTCTACCCCTCCTATCAGTTTCGATGGATGTGGTTTCTTTAATTCCGTAGTTGTCAGACTTCCATTCAACTTGATTTCTCATTATTCTGGGTGATGGTTGTTCTAGATTTCAGTTGTAATTTTGATGTTTTGTGAGGAGGCAAGCTGTGTTTACTTATGCCAGGTAAACATCTTGACCAGAAGTCCCAAATATTTTAATTTAAATATTGTACATCTCATTTCTAGAGTTTTCATTTTGGTTCTTTTCTTATAGCTTCTGTTTTCCTGCTTAGATGTTCCACTTTTTCATGCATTATGCTCACTTTTACTTTAGTCCTTGATCATATTTTAATAGGAGCTTTAAAATCCTTGTCTGTCACTTGCATACTTTTGGGATTTCTTTCGTTTGTGGTTCACATATTTCTATTCCCATGTCTAGTAATTTTTTAAATTATATCTGGATATTATGTTTGATGCAGTGTAGAGAATCTGGATAGTGTTCTCTTTCTCTGGAGAGTTCTTTTTAAAAAAATTTCAAGCAGACAGATCAGGTATTGGCTGATCACCTTAAACTAGTGTGTAGGCTTCATTTTACACTTTGATAGAGCAGGTCTGTGTTAGTTTTTCTTTTAATCTTAGGGTGAGACATAGTCTTTACTCCTATAGCATTACCCTTTTTGCAGTTTTACTGGAGAGTCCAGGTATTTGTCAAGCCTCTCTAACTGGCAGAATTCAAATTCAGAACACTCTCTTCCTGCATTGGGCAACAAGTGAAATCTTTACTCAGCGTTTTCAACTTTCCAGCTGTTGCTTTCTGACAGACTTTTTGGAGTCTCACAGTTCAGTCAGTGATCAGTTTTTACTTAGATTTTATACTTAGATTATAATTGCATACTTAGAATTTATACTTAGTTTTGAGTTTAGGATAATCCTTCTTCAGGATTACCCTAAAGAGTATATGCATTTCTCCTTCCTGTTGGGTTATAGTAGAATGGGGAAAGATACTTTTCCTAATGAGCTGCTCAGATAAGTAGCTTTGTGAAATCTCACATACCCAGTGGGAATAATGGAACTTTGTTAAGATGTATTTGTTACTTTTTAAGCGGTTTCCATTTTTCTGTACTTCCTCCTGCTGTTCTCAGGTATTCAGTTCTGGTGATCTTAAGTCTTAGCTCTCTTGGTAGGGATTTTTGGAGAAATATCATTTATATACTATGGGTTAAATAAGAATAGATTTTTTTGAAAATCTGAAAATTTAATTACTGTGCATATTATTGATTCATTGTGGAATTGTTATTAAGTTCTAAACATCCTGCCTATATGTGGACATTTGTAAAACATGCTTATAAGTTGGAGTGGTTCAATGTCAGTGAATTTAGACTCAACAAATGATTAAGTGTCTATATAAATTAGCCATTATGCTAGGGGCTTTCATGTATATTATCAGGAATAATCATCATGAAAACCTATATGGGAGGTATTATTCTTCCTTATTTTATAGCGAGGAATTGGCAAACAATTAGAATTGAAAATGAACATTGAGACTTCTGGTGTCTGGTCCAGCATGTAAAGAGAGCTTGTACATCTCCACTTTATCCTAACAAGAAATAAGAAGATGAACAAGCTGAATAAAAACAACACTTTTTAGATCCCATCAGAGAAACGAGGTCACAGAGCAAACTGCTGCCCTTATTTCTTGTGGGTCACCTAATTTGAAGTACACTAAAAAACTAACCTAAAGAAATCTTATATCCAAGAAAAAAAGGAGTGGAGATGGTAGAGGATATAAGGGGGATAAATAGCAATGGGAAAAACACAATAAAGAAAAAATAAACAAAAAATGTGTATTATGTGAAAGCTACTCCCTTAGAAGATACCTAAAGCCTTTTAATAAATACCAGAAGAATAATAAATAACTTAACTTGCCTATTCATCCTCAAAATTTCAATGATTCTAGGAAGATATATCATAAACTACTTTAATGTTCTTGTCTCTGAATAAGACTCAGAGCCTTCTCTTTTGAAAATAGCTTGCCAGCTCTCAGCGCAATAAAAAGCTCTAATTTGTTTACCATCTTACTTTGCAATAATTATGGGGTGTCCAACCTTTTGGTGTCTCTGGGCCACATTGGAAGAAGGAGAGTTGTTTTGGGCCACAAATTAAATACATAAATACTAATGAAAACTGATGAGCAAAAAAAAAGTTTTAAGTAAATTTATGATTTTTATGTTAGGCTGTATTCACAGCCATCCTGGGCTGTATGCAGCCCATGGGCCATGAATTGGATGCCCAAATTCTACTTCACAAATTGTGTTAAGGATAAATTTGAAATCCATTTCTCACATTAAACTTTACTCGTGCTTTTAAGAATCTTTAAAGCATGATTATTGAAAAAATACTATTAATTCAAGTTTTTAAAATACTTTTATATTTAATTTTCAAAATAGACAAAATTGAAATCATTATCAAGCCGAGAAAAGCTTATTTTATATATTGTTTGGTAGAAAGTTCAATAGTTCCCTGCATTCCAACACTGGCTTGTGTCCTGACCTTTTGAAATAATCAACATGTAAAGACTAGACATTTACAGATTCAGCATTTGGGAAGCCTATGGATGTCCTCTACCTCACCTCAAAAATGATAAATCTTACTTGAAAATTTACAAATAGAGCCATAACTACCTATAGCTGCAAAGGAGTAACTATCTTAGCAGGTAGAGAGCATAATAAAACTCTTCCTAGAGAGCTCTGGAAAGTTTGCAAAGTCTTGACATTTGTTAGAAAAAAAAGTTTTATTTGTTTATTTGTTCTTAAATTTTTTTTGCAGTTGTACATTTTTAAATTGTTGTTCAAGAACAGTTGTCTCCATTTCCCCACCGCTACTTTCCCCTCTCCCACCTACACCTACCTCCCACCCTCAGTGCTACCCCCCTTTGGCTTTGTCCATGGGTCCTTTATACATGTTCTGTGATGACCTTTCTCCTCTTTCCCTCCTTATCCCCTCCCCTCTCCCTTCTGGTTACTGTCAGTTTGTTCTTTATTTCAATGTTTCTAATTATATTTTGCTTGTTTGTTTGTTTTGTTGATTAGGTTCCATTTATAGGTGAGATCATATAGTATTTGTAATTAAAACCACAATGAGATACCACTTCACACTGGTCAGAATGGCCATCATAAACAAAGCAACAAAGTGCTGGTGAGGTTGTAGAGAAAAGGGAACCCTAGTACATTGTTGGTGGGAATGTAGACTGGTGTAGCCACTGTGGAAAACAGTATGGAATTTCCTCAAAATACTAAAAATGGAACTGCCTTTTGATCTGGCAAGTCTATTGCTGGCATTATACCCTAAGAAACCTGAGACACTGATTCAAAAGAACCTATGCATCCCAGTGTTCATGACAGCACAATTTACAATAGCCAAGTGCTGGAAGCAACCTAAGTGCCCATCAATAAATGAATGGATGAAAAAACTATGGTACATTTACACAAGGGAATACTACACAGCAGAAAGAAAGAAGGAGCTTCTATCCATCGTGACAGCAAGGATGGAACTTTTTGTTTGTTTTTAAATGAAGAGACTACATCATGATAATTGGCTGCACGTGTTTGGAAGCAGCCCTTCCCAATTTTCACTTAGCATGCTGTGGAACATATTAGCTTAATTCCTCACAGAAATGTTCGTGTCATTAAACAAGAAATGTATGAAGTTACCATTTAAAAATAAAAAAGCAGTTGGCATTTTCAGAAGAATCACCTCCATGGAATTCCAAATTTTATGAACAAATGCTATGCATTTTCAAACCAGTTGTTTTAAGGATTTGAAGAAAATTTGTTACTATTAAATCTTGGTTGATGAGCAATGATAGAATGTTATAGAGTTTCAAAATTTTTGTTTTGGATCATTGAGGATTAAGCACAATGGAATATTTTCTGTGAAAACAAAGTGGGTCTAGGGCAAAAGTTCTCAAAAAGCTTGGTACTTAGAGGGCTATCAGAAATGGTAAGGAGAACATAGAATATGACAAACAGAGGTGTGGGGCATAATACCTCCAAATACCAGCTGTAGGACTCTGCCTCACTTTTGACTAGCTTAATTACCTAGTGAATTCTGGTCAACTAGCCTTTTGGGGGTGAGTGAAAATATTTAAAGGAAGAGCCAAATAGCCCAGGAACTAGAGTTTCCAGTGTCTTACAGTTGCTTAATATTCTGATAGTTGAGTAGAGCCTCTTGCCAGAGGACTCCTGGAATTACATAGAGATAAAACTGTACCATTTACATTTCAATGTAAGGAAGTATAATAGCATGTTAAATTTGAAGTTTCTTTTTTTACATCAGTAAATAATTTATTTACTTGACAAAGCAATTTCTGTAAAAATGGTAGAAGGGAAAATGACTTTACTTTTTTTAAAAGTATGACAGTATTTTTTATTATTTTTTATTGTTGTTCAACTGCAGTCATCCCCATTTACCCCCATCACTCTCCTCCTCCCAGCCAACCCCAATTCCCACACTCAATCCTAACCCCCATTTCACAGATATAGAATAAACATTTAAAAAATTTATATGGAACCGTAAATGATCCTGATTAGCCACAGCAAATTTGAGAAAGAAGAACAAAGTAGGAGGGATCACAATACCTGATATCAAACTATATTACAAGGCCCTGTAATCAAAACTATGTGGTATTGGCATAGGTACAGACACATAGATCAATGGAATGGAATACAGAGCCCAGAAATAAATCCATGTCTCTATGGTCAATTAATATTTGACAAGAGGGGCAGAAGCATAAAATGGAATAAAAATAGTCTCTTCAATAAATGGTGTTGGGAGATCTGGATGGCTACATGCAAAAAAAAAAAAAAAAGAAACTCAACCACTAACTTACACCATACACAAAAATAAACTCAAAATGGAAGTTTCTTTCAAGGTATCAATATCCAATAGATGTCATATACTAAAGCAAAGTACCAGTACCTGGAAACTTCACATAATCGTAAAACTCCTTACTCATATGAGCGTATGAAAGTCCAGGAGGATTTCTAAAGAAAACCGTATTTGGAGAAAGTGGTATTGTGCATTCTTTCCTCCATACCTCTCTCCCAGGAATAGAGGGAGACTGCTTCCCTCTTCACCTAAGGTCAAGAAAGAAGGGCTGTGTAAAGCACTTGATGTGCATTTCCTCCCACTGGTATGGGAGAATGCAGTGAACTGATTTCTCTCCAGGAAATCTGGAGAATAAAGATAGATGGCCTAGTCACCTTTGTGATGGAACAAAGGAGACTTGCTACTGCATTGGAAATGGCCTGCACTTCTCATAGTATTTGGGAGTGGGGTGAGAAAGACATCATTAATGAGTTAGTGTTTTTAAATTTTATTTATTTATTTTTTATTGATTGTGCTGTTACACTTGTCCCAATTTTAATCCCTTTGCCACCCACCACCCATCACCCCCACTCTTTCAGTCCATCCTCATATCAGTCATGTCCATGGATGATGAGTATAAGTTCTTTGGCTACTCCATCTCCTATACTGTACTTTATATCCCCATGGCTATTCTGTAACCACCTCTTTGTACTTCTTAATCTCCTCACCTTTTCACCCATTCCTTGTCATCTCCATCCCATCTGGCAACCATCAAAATGCTCTTTGTATCCATGATTATGTCTCTGTTCTTCTCATTTGCTTAGTTTGTTCTTTAGATTTAATTGTTGGTAGATATGTATTTATTGCCATTTTACTGTTCATAGTTTTGATCTTCTTTCTCTTAAATATGTCCCTTTACATTTCATATAATAATGCTTGGATGATGATGAACTCCTTTAGTTTTCCTTGTCTGGGAAGCTTTTCATCTCTCCTTTGATTCTAAATGATACCCTTGCTGGGAAGAGCAGTCTTGGCTGTATATCCCTGTTGTTCATGTCTTTGCATATTTCTTGTGAATCCCTTCTAGCTGGCAAAGTTTCTTTTGAAAAATCAGCTGACAGTCTCATGGGAGCTCCCTTGCAGGTAACTAATTGCTTTTCTCTTGCTGCTATTAAGATTCCCTATCTTTAATCCTTGGCATTTTAATGATGATGTGTCTTGGTGTGGGCCTATTTGTGTTCATCTTATTTGGAACTCTCTGTGCTTCCTGGACTTGCGTGTCTATTTCCTTCACCACATTAGGGCAGTTTTCTTTTATTATTTTTTTCAAACAGGTTTTTGATTTCTTGCTCTTTTTCTTCTCCTTCTGTCATCCCATGATGCAAATTTAGAATGTTTGAAGTTGTCCCAAAGGCTTCTTAGACATTATCCTTTTTTTAATTCTTTTTTCTTCTTGATTCTGATTAGTTGTTTTTTGCTTCCTTATATTCCAAATCATTGATTTGATAATCAGCTTCATCCACTCTACTGTTGTTTCCTTGTAAATTCTTTTTTATTTCAATTAGTGTATCCTTCATTTCTGATGGAGTGTTTTTTTTATATTGTTGAGGACCTCACTAAATTCCTTGGGCATCCTTATAAATAGTGTTTTGAACTCTTCATCTGATAGATTGCTTATCTCCATTTCATTTAGTTCTTTTTCTGGAGTTTTGATCTGTTCTTTCATTTGGGCCACATTTCTTTGCTCATTTTGGCAGCCCCCTGTGTTTGATTCTATGTATTAGGTAGAGCTGTCGTGGTAGGATGGCCTAATGTAATAGGTGTTTTGTAGGGTCCAGTGGCACAGTCTCCCCTATCACCCAAGCTGGGCACTCAAGGTGCGCCCTCTGTGTGAGCTGGCTATGCCCTCCTCTTGTAGTTGAGCCTTAAATGCTGTTGGAAGGTCAGTGGGAGGGATTTACCCAGGCCAGTCAGCTGGAAGGACTGGCCATGAGCACTGAATACCAACCTCCACCCTCTATAGAGGATTAGCTGTGCAAGAGCAGGGTGGTGGTGATCTAACATGGCCTGTAGTTGTCTACTGGGAATTCTGGCTCTGGGATATCCTGGGTGGTACAGACGAAGGTCACACCCCACCTGTGTTTTCCTGGAGCCACTCTGCCTGAGTTATAAAGCAGTCTGAGAGGGCTGTTACGTGTACTGTGCTCAGACATTCCCAGGTGAAGCTGAACTGTGAATCTAGACTGGCTGCTGCTGCTAGTTGTGGGCCTGATGCTACTTAGCAAAAGGTATGGGGACTGGGGATCACTGAGGCCAGCTATTGCTTATTTGAGAGGATTTAAGCAGATGTCAAGCATAAGCCAAGACCAGTCTTTCATATAGAAAAGTCATGGTTAACAGTTTGGGTGGGCCAGTGCGTTGGGTGTGATGGAGTCTAAGGGGATCTCCAGGGTGGGGCAAAATTGGTAAGCCAGGTTGATGGAGTCTCAGATATGGTACCAGCCTGATGGCTCCCTGGTTGTGTGTGAGGAGGGCTCAGAAAGGGACAATGGTCTCTGCTCACCTTTCTGTCCAGAAGAAAGCTGTTCCCCAGCTCCCACATTGATGCCTGACACTTCAGTTCTTCTGCATATGCCCATGGTGCCTTTCAAGCTGCTGCCTCAGTTTTCAAGTCAGAGAGAGTGAATCTGAGGAAGTCCATGTGTGGGTTCTTTAAGGGGAACTTCCTGGATCTCCAGAAATTTCTTTCATGAACTCAATCTCTGCTGGGTTTTGCAGCCAGAAGTTATGGAGACTTATCTTCCTAGAACTGGAACCCTGGGCAGTGTATTGGGGGCTAGTGTAGGGCTGGGACTCTTCATAACTGAGATATCTCTCCCAATATTTTTAAAGTATACTTTATCCATTATGCTATTAGAGTTGTCCCCATTTTTACCTGTTTTTCCCCTGTACCCTGTACCTTCTTTCATCCAGCAATTCCCCTCTTAGTTCATGTCTGTGGGTCGTGCATGTAAGTCTTTCAGCTTCTCCATTTCTATACTATTCTTAACATCCCCCTGTCTATTTCATACCAATGGCTTTTATGATGCTTCTTAATCCTTGCACCAGTTCCCCCTTTTCTCCCATACCCCTCCCAGCTGATAAACCACCAAATAATCTCAATACCTATGATTCTGTTCCTGTTCTGGTTGTTTGCTTAGATAGTTAGTTAGTTAGTTTTAGATTCACCTGTTTTTTTTTTCCTTCAATAACTGGTGTCCTTTGATCATGAAATCCTATTTTTTCTTTTTTAAAATTTGAATTGTTATTCAAGTACAGTTTTCTGTCTTTTACTCCCGTCCCAGTCCACCCTCCCACTAGTGCTCCCCACCTCCTTCCCATTTTCACCCCCCTTAGTTTTTGTCCATGTGTCCTTTATACTTGTTCTTATAATCTCTTCATTTTTTACCCTGAAATTCCCTCCCCTCTCCCCTCTGGTTACTGTCATCCCGTTTTCTATTTCAATGTCTTGGGATATATTTTGCTTGCTTGTTTATTTAGTTGCTTAGGTTCCTATTAAAGGTGAGATCATATGGTATTTGTCTTTTATCACCTGGCTTATTTCACTTAGCATAATGCTTTCCAGTTCCATCCATGCTGTTGCAAAGGGTAGGAGCTTCTTCTTTCTTTCTGCCACATAGAATTCCATTGTGTATATGTACCATAGTTTTTTGATCCATTAATTTACTGATGGGCACCTAGGTAGCTTCCAACACTTGGTTATTGTAAATTGTGCTGCTATGAACATTGGGGTGCATAGGTTCTTTTGGATTGGTGTTTCAGGGTTTTTAGGGTATAATTCTAGCAGTGGAATTGCTGGATCAAAAGGCAGATCCATTTTTAGTTTTCTGAGAA
>PVKM010015864.1:0-27462 GCA_004027735.1 Carollia perspicillata | reverse complement strand
ACTTTGCATAAAAACCTTGCATTGGGTTTTTACTGTCTGAAGGACAAAGTTGAAATTTCCGGCATAGCTCATGAAATTTTTCATGCTTACCGTTTCCTCTGCTGGAAACATTTCCCCTCCCTCTTTCTACTTAGAGAACTCAATCTCAACGCATCACAGCACACATCTCATTCCACCGCACCTGCCTGTCTCTTCCCACCACAGAGTGGGCCTTTTAGGGGCAGAAGGCTTCATCATATTCACTACTGTGTCCAAAGATTTAACATGTCTGGAAACCGACAGACAGCAATAAATGGTAAAATGATACAAATCACATCAGCACAATGAGAGCAACGACTGGCAACCACTCTGTCCGGAACTCCTAAGAGAATGGTGCCACCTCCTGGCAGGGCAAGCAAAAGGCTCTCAAAGGAGGGGAAAGTAGTGAGTACACCTTAAGACAAGGGCGAAACTGGCCTCCGGGCAACTTCAGAGGACTGGCGCCTTGGGCGGCTGCCCACACTAGCAAAGCCCAAGTTTACTGTGGAGAATACTAGTGTCCCCAGTGTCCAGTGTCTGGCTAGCCTCCTTTTGCTGAAAGCAGTATGATGGAGGGAACCAACAGGTGACTCCAGACTCAGCGCTATTATGTGCAGTCCTCAAACAAGGGCAGAGTGAAAACATCCATAGCAACGGACGAAGGCCCAGAAACAAGCTCTCTGACCCAGAGCCATCCACTCACAGCGCCGTCTGAGCATCTGCAGAGGGAGCGCCTCTGAGAGCAGGTGAGAACGGCGCAAGGCCGACACTGCAAGGCCGACACTGCAAGGCCGACACTGCAAGGCCGGCTGACCTACTGCAGGGACAGTAGCCTCTGAGGGCGAGCCTCTCTGGGTGAGCGCTGCCCTAGTCCCCGAAAGACAACTATTTCCCTCCTACTCCTTCCCCTACTTTCTTTTTTTAAAAAATATTTTTTAAAGATTTTATTTATTTATCTTTAGAGGGGAAGGGAAGGAGAGAGGGAGGGAAATATCAATGTATGGTTGCTTCTTGTGCATTCCCTGCTGGGAACTGGCCTGCCACCCAGGCATGTGCCCTGACTGGGAATCGAACCGCGATCCTCTGGTTCACAGGCCCACACTCAGTCCACTGAGCTACACCAGCCAGAGCTCCTTCCCCTACTTTCTGAGATAAACATCCAGGTCAGCTTAGGCCTTTCCCACCCCTAACTAACCCTCCTTCCTGAGAGAATACTCAAGGAGCAGCTCACATACAGCTTTGTGCCACGAACATTCCAGCCCTAATAAGTTTCTCACCATCTCATAAACATGTAATGCCTTTTCATGTTAAGTCATGGCTAAGAGCAGCTGTGAGTAGCCTTTCTCTTACTTGCCTTTTAGGCGTCTGGTTCTTGGGTTACCTGCTGGGTATATTCTGGAGCTCAGGCAACAAACCTGCGCCGTTCTGAACACTGTACTGAGAGGGGAGCCTGTTCTCTCTAGCCTCCTGGGAGCTGGGCGGCCTCGGGAGTATCACCTGACAACAGACACCTAAGGACAGAACAGGCCCTCACCACCAAAGGGCCGAGTACCCCGGGGGAACTCTATCTTCTGCCGAACTAGTTTAACACCTACTCTTCCTCCTTCAACCTAGAAAAAGTATCCTGAGTTCCTATTTCTCTTACTTGCACACCTCGTGGCATTTATAGTCCTCACCAGAGTCAGTTACTTACCCCAAGAATCTCTACGTATTCGTAGATCTGGGCTTCGAGGAAAGCAATATCTTTGTTCCTCTCTGTGTCTCTAGGAAGAAAATAGTTGTATCACTCAAGGGTTCTTTTAACCAATGGCTTGTTTCCTGTGTCGAACACTTATTCGACAGGTGCATTAAAAATTCTAAGCTCATGCGAAAGATGCTGTGAAAGCAAACGCTCTGTTCAGCCCAGGACTCGTTGATGAAGTACTGAGGTTATTTCTGGGCATGCGCGGAAGCTTCCTTTGACCTCCTTCTACAAGGTGGGAGGCATGACCAGATGTGTCAATTCTCACCACTGAAACCTGCAAAGGAGATGCGATGCCAACAGCCAGCTCCAGGATCTGGGCCTGATTCCTGACCCTGCCACTTAGCAACTGAGAGGGGGATACATTTCTGGGTGGAGCGGGGAGAGGGGGGCATAGATGGTAATGGGAAAAAAATACAATTAAAAAAAAAAAAAGAAAGTAGATACTTCTCATAACTTTTCTGAGTCCTTACCTGTAAAAAAAACAAAAACAAAAACAGAATAACAAGTACTTCTCAGGGCTGTTGTGAGAATCAGAACAAACACATACAGAAAGTACCCTGTGTGCATGTGGCTCAAGAACAGAGACAACTGTCATTAGGAAAAATAAATGTAGGGAAAGATTTTTTGAACCTATTGACAGACTATTAAGGTAACACAGGGTCCCTAGAGCAGTTGCAACAGCAGAGACCAGCCACTCTCAATCCCCAAGTACAAACTGCGCTTGGTTTGTGACAACGAAGCACCTTCTGCCGTTAGCAGAGAAAAAGAGCAGACTGGACCTCTATGGATCAGGAATGGTGACAAGAGAGAGCTTAAAATCTCTGTTGTGAAGAGAATTCTGCATGGGAATCACATTTTAAAGCTGCAAGCAGACCTGGCTGGTGTAGCTCAGCGGACTGAGTGCAGGCCTGTGAACCAGAGGATCGTGGTCCGATTCCCAGTCGGGGCACATGCCTGGGTTGCAGGCCAGTCCCCAGCGGGGGACACACGAGAGGCAACCATACACTGATATTTCTCTCCCTCTCTCCTTCCCTCTCTCTCTAAAGATAAATAAATAAAATCTTAAACAAACAAACACACCCCAAAACAAAAAAAACTGCAAGCAGAGGTGCTGCCCCAGCCACTCACCGCTTGGTACCCTTTGACTTGGGATTCTTCGCAAACAGGGAGGTGTCAAGTGACTCTAGGGACTTTCCTTTGGTGCTGAACAGTCTCTGGGCTCGCTCTTCTAGGGTCCTGAGGAGACATGAAGGGAAAAGCATTTCAGGATGACTTTACCATACAGACTTGCTTATTTTTGCAGTGGGGTGGGGGTTTGGGAGGGGAGAGAAAAAATGTTATCAGAGCCATGTAGACTGTGCAAACACAATAAATGGGACAGTTATGACAGAAAAACCAGTCTCTTACCCGCCACACTTTAAGCCTAAAGCTAAGAGTGCAGATTTCAATCTGTCCAGACCCAGGGAGGCCAACTCCTATATAGAAAAAGACAAGTTACGATAATTTCATTTAAACAGATTTTGACAAACAACAAATGCTCCAAGGTGGATCAGCACAGGCAGGTGACGCGGGTGCCCCTGAAGCTGTGGCATGCCCACACATTCCACGGCCCACCTCCCAGCATTCAGCTCACACCCTCCTAAGGACTGACTGACTCTGCGGTCAAGTTCATAAATAACCATAGTGGTAGTGTTCCATGACCTCCACTATAGCTGAATATAGTTTGAGTTATTATTTCACAGTTTTCAAAGTACTATACTTTTTTTTTTCCTTTTCCTTTTTCCGTATTTTCTGTGGATGTCTGGTCCCAGGAACTTGTGTCTTACCATGGTAACTCCATAAGCATTAAAACAGGGAAAATGAGTGGTCCCTCTCAGGAGGGAGCAAGCAAGATGAGTACCCTGGCTAAAGAAAACATACCTCCCAGGAGGAAAAAGCAGAGAGGTCAAGATGGGCTCCAGCATGTGTCAGGGCACTGCTTGTCTCTTTCTGGCAAGAGGAAAAATACAACGTTTATTAAGACCGACGTTGAGGAAGAAGGCATGGGAGCCACCTCAATTGCCAGGTGCTGGCGGGCTCGGTTGTTATATACACGCATGAATAAGAACCAGAGTCCTACGAGAGCAGAGCAAAACCTAAAACAAGAGATGGTACACTCTCTTCCTGAGAGTTCAGCAAGACTAGAGTTTATCTGCGGGATTTGTAAAAATATATAGCAATGATTCCTAGCACATAACCCGTCCATTTCTGGTCAGTGGGGAGTACACAGCAGTGACGACATGGCTGATGAAAAGCCTGGGCTTAGCCAATGGCGAGTGGGCCTTGACAAAGCTCCTTTCAAAGTACACAAAGAAAACCCAGCACGGGGCAGTGAGCTCCTCATGGCTACGCTGATCTCAGGATCAGCATATAAAAGCCCTAAAGCAGAGGCTCAAGTTTAAAGTAAAATAGTTACTTTAATTCCCTGGCATGTCCTCCGCCCACACCTCCACCGAAGCTCACCGGCCATCCAGGAAAGGTACCGTTCTCCCACTTCTTCTCGAACTCATTTTGAATCTTCCCAAAAAGCTCATTCTGATCTTGGAGGGGCTTCACTCTATCTGTGTAATCCTGGAGGTACTCAAGCAGCATCTCCAGGTATCTAGAGGAACAAGCAATTCAGAAAAAGCAAAGATGGTCTCTATTCTGATGAACTGTTACGCCCTGTAAAATACATGTATACTCAGAATTCTGGTTGTGTGTGTGTGTGTGTTAAAGATTTTATTTATTTTTCAGAGGGAAGGGAGAGAGAAGAAAAGGGAGAGAAACATCAATGTGTGTGAGAAACATTGATGGTTGCCTCTCACATGCACCCAACAGGGGACCTGGCCCATAACTCAGGCATGTGCCCTGACTGGGAATCCAACTGGCAACCTATGGGTTCGCAGGCTGGAGCTCAACCCACTGAGCCACACCAGCCAGAGCCATACTTGTAATTCTAATGATATTAGTTTTTAAAAGTAACACAACAACACTACTATTTTTTAAAATGAGCTCACAACGGACTTTCTTCCTAATCTGACATCTCGATTCTGATCTTTCCTATCTTCTTTCATCCTCACACACAATTCCAAATACTAAAGTCTTTTATTTTTTTAATCCTCGTCTGAGGATATGCTTTTCATTGATTTTAGAGACAGAGGAACTGTCGGGGGCAGGGGTGGTAGAGAGAGAGAGAGACAGAGAAAAATATTGACTGGTTGCTTTCCGTGTGCCCTGACCAGGGATCGAACCCCCACAACCTTCTGGTGCTCAGGGACGATGCTCCAACCAACTGAGCCACTGGCCAGGGCCCAACTACTCAAGTCTTGACTCACACATAAGAGTTCAGGTTATCCTGACTGGGGCTGGTGAACAAACGCCACAGTGCACAGAGGATGTGTTGTGGAACTGGGCACCTGAAACCTGTGTAATTTTGTTGCCAGCGTCATCACAACATATTTAATGAAAGAGGGAGGAAAACCTTTCTTAATTTATTTCAGGTAAAAATAAAATTTTATTTTATCACTAACCAGGGGTATAACACAAAACTTAACATCTATACATCAGACCCAGGCGCCTCACTTCAGTCACACCCTGAGGAAGTTTCATTTTCCCCCATTAAACTCCAAGGAGAGAGGTCCCTGGATGGGAGACTTCCCTCTACAGTGCGGCAAATTAGGAACAGCACGGGTGTAAGACTGCAGCTGTGCTCGTGGACACACGTTCTTCCAGAGCCAGAGTATGACAAAGGTTTCCAAACTGTGTCACTCAAAACCCCTATCCTTCACTAAACCTGGACGTCACCACGAACGCCTTCCACACGGCAAAATTCAGGACTCCGCTCTCAACCCTTCACACTGAATACTCTGCTCACACCAGCAGAGGCCCAGAGGCGAGTACTGCTTACCGCTTGTACTCTGCATTCTTCCTTTCTTTAGGAATGTCAAACAACTGGTCGAAGATGGACAGGTATGTGATATAATCCAGCTTCTGGAAAGAGAGGTGACGAGAGCTTCGGTTAGGTGTTCCCACCAGGTTACAATACGATCTCCAGTAAAGAAAATCAAAATCGAACGTTGCCTAACGAGCACTTTAGCCTTTTTCTGTTCTGTCATTTAATTCCTACACTAACTGGGGAGAATGGCAGGCACACAATTAATGCTGCAAAATCAAGATCAGGTTAATAAATGATGAACTGGAACAAATACTTTTTGAGCATTACACGGAGGCACTTGGCTAATGACTCTGATACCCACTGTACCCTCACATAAAATGCTCGAAGGTGCCAGTCACTCATTCAGTCACTTACTGAGCATCTTTGGGCCAAGTGCACGGATACAGGTGAGAACAAGACAAACCCGCAATCTGCCCTCATGGAGCTTAAAGTTTAGTCACTGGGCTTTTGGGACATTTCCTCACAACTCCAGGAGGAACTTAATCATGCACTTTCTTGAGATCTTTCAGAGATTGTCACTTTAAATTGCATCTCCTGCAGTAAGTTATTTTTCAATGTCTTTTAAGAAAGACATCAAAGAGCCCTTTGCTGGTGAGATTGTTTTGTATCTTCCAGGTACCAGGTACCATGTGCTCCTAACACAGGGGATCATGTGTTTGTGAGTTTTTTAAAACATTTATTTTTACAAAAGCGAAGTATGCTTGTATTAATAAACATTAACAATATGTTTATTGCAGTCACTGTAATAACTGCAGTCACTGATGTTCATTTTGAGTGCTGTTTCACTCTAAGAAAAACACATTACCTGTTTAATAATTACATAACCGTTACAAAACCCAAGGAAGACAGTCTAAGTCCTTCATGCCCAGTAGCGCTGGCCCAGCATCCTGACTCACCCTCACTATGAAAACCACGTTCTCCTCTCCTGCATCTTACCTCAGAGGCCTTCAGGTTAATGTATTTGAGGTAACAGTCGTGGAGATCCAGGTAACGGCCGTATCCCTCCTCATCTGTGAACTCCACCAGATCTGAAGGAATCAGACAGCAATGATTCAAATACTAAAGACCATTTTCTTGGACTCGGCTTCTCAGATGCACAGCTAGTTCCTTGTTTCACGAGGCAGCCTTTCACCGAAATGTTTTCCCTGTGCTCACAAAGTGAACAGACCCCAGCTTTCCAGGCCAGTAAATCTGAGCTAGGCTAGCACGAAATTGCACATTTTATCCAAGGCCAATTTAGGAAGTTATTCTAGCCCAGAGAAACCAGCAAAGAGAAAACCACTAAGAGAACCTGGCTACAGATTTCTCTGGGGCCCTGTTTTCTTGGGCTCAGAGGGCGAACTGAGTTGTGTTATTAACTCTTACTCCTGCTAGTACTGGACAGAGAAGTGAAATCCCACTCACTTTGTGCCTCCTCGCTTGGGTTCTCTCGAGCCTTTAGGAGCTCCTCGAATTCCACTGACATTGGCACACAGATCTGATGAGAGAAAGAGAAAAGCTCAGGTGGGTTTTTCAACGTAAAAAAAGCAGCAACATCACAAAAATGGGCTGTATAGAGAGTGGGACTTCTGACACTTTGGATTTTTCTAAAAAAAATAAAATAAAAAATAAATATATATTTACTGATTTCAGAGAGAGAAAAGAAAAAGAGAGACAGAAGCACTGATCGGTTGGTTACTGATCTGACCAAACATCAAACCCGCAACCTAGGCATGGTTCCTGACCAGAGATCGAACCCACGACCTTTTTTTTGGTGTATGGGCCAATGCACCAGCTGAGCCACACTGGTCACGGCAGTCTGGATTTTTCTTAGGAGCCTACTGTTTTCCATTTACCTTTTTGTTTTCCTTTTTGTATTGTTTGACTAAATACTGTTAAAATAAAACACGCTCACAAAAACTCAAATAATATAAAAAAGACAAAATGAAAACTCAAAGTCCTCTCTTATTTATTAATTCTCCTACAAATAACAAACACTGTCAACAGACCTTTTTTTCAATACCAGCCATTTCCAAAGTTTGCTGCACATTAGAATCACCTAAGAGAGCGTTAAAAAACCCTGATGCACCTGACACCAACAAAATCAGAAGGGGAGGGGCCGCTATCGGTGCTCATTAAAGATCTCCAGGTGGTTGAAATGAGCAGCAACATCTGGAAACCACTGCTTAGGTATTTAAATATACAGGGCGGGGAAAAGTAGGTTTACAGTTGCGAGTACACGAAACAGAGCTTACTCTTGTATTATTTATTACTGCATTATTTCCCAAGCAAACAACTCTAAGAACCTACTAGAAAGAAGGTGTAGGGAAAACAGAGATGTGCCGCTTAGATGTTCCCTCAAAAAAGAATGTGTTATTTAGCTGCGAGCAGGATCAGAGAATATACTTTCTGAGGCCATACCTCATTTGGGTGCTTCCGGTGGAATTCTTTTATTTGCTTGAGTCTATTATAGAATTCAGCAAATTCATTAGGTCCTGAAATGGCATTGAGCTCCTCCTTTCGTAACCTGCAATTTCATAAAAATTCCAGAGAACACAGAGCATAAAATCAGCCCCTGCACTATGGCTCCTCAGAAGTACTAACCCCTGGGTTGGCTGGGACTCTCACTTACCCATCCTTATCGTCGTACAAATCCCTCAGGTTCCCACTGACTTCCATATACCTCTGGAAGACAAACACAAACCCATTAGAACGCAGCACTCTGTACAACTACCAAGCTAAGCAGCCAAGAAGGGCTCTCTCGTCAAAGCCCAGGGAAACCCCTAGGGTGTGGTGTAACGAGTGCCTGTGCTTCCTGGGACCTTTAGTAGAGGGCACTGATTCCTGGTTAGCTTCTGAAACAGGTCAACTTAAGGGGTGACAGAGGGATCCTATATTCACATACTACTGATGTTTTACTTTCCCTAAAAGAGTTGTATCAGAGAGCCGTATGCTACACTGCAGTTCTCACCTAAGACCCTCAAAGACAAAAGGGTTATCCAAGATGATTTGCACTTCTTCTAAAAGCTTGACCGAGCAGAGGGAAGAGGGGACAGGGGCTGTGTAGAGGCGGGCAAAGGGGGTGGAAATGGGGATATGTGTAATAGTGTCAACAATAAAAATAAAGTTAAAAGAGAAGTGTGACTGAAGAGTGCGCAGGCTAAATAAAACATTGCACGGGTTCCTTTAGATTCCAACTCGGGATAAAACAGGCACATGGTCCCATCTCCAAAAGTTTTGGGGACAGATCTGTTACAGAATTTGGGATTTTTAAGGTTCAGAAAGGTACTATATGCTACGTTAAGATTCCTAGTGGAATCTGGAACAAATATGAATAGTTCTGCAGTAAAACGTATGCATTACTTACTAAGTGGGATAAAGATTTTGCCGCCAAATAATTACCAAAGCAAACAAACAAAACCCCTTTTGTTTTCAGAGTATTTCGATTTGGGAATTTATATACAGGATTAGAAACTTGTGATATTAATTATCTCCTAAAAAATCAGAAACTCTGATTAGGTCTTTTATGTCTTTTTTAACTGATTTCAAGCAAATGCAAGAAAGAGCACAGTATGAACCTCCATTTACCTATCACTCAGGTTATGAGAATCGACATTTTGATTAGTTTTCTGAAAGTAATAAATTGAACTATTCCTAGGTAAATACAGGCAATGTAGGCACAAATAATTCAAAGATGCGTTCTGTTTTGAAGAGAAGAGGTAATACTTTCTGCGCCTGAGTAATCTACTTGTCATAACTATATTTTGCACATTGATGGAATACAGGACGCTATTAGGGGAGTCTTTCCGAGTAATGAAGAATGAGTACGAGTTCCCCATTCACAGAAGCGAGGAAGGGCGGATCAGCACCGTCAAGCTTAGCAGCCGCGTGGACAACTCCAGGCAGACAACCCGCGAAGGGCCAATCTGGTTGGTTATCTTCGATCCCGCACCGCTCCTTGCCTGTCTTTCCCAGCTCGCTCTGACCCCAAGAGAAGCGGACAGCGGGGTACTCACATCTTGCATGGCCCGTGTGCGGTGGTCAGAGTTGATCTGGTCCCGGAGCTGAAAAAAGGCAAAGGGTGACACAGACGCCGTTAGTTCGAGCTCTGGAGTTGAAAAGGCCACCCGAGGGCGGAACTTACGCTCTCAGGTCTCAGCGGCTAAAGCAGGGGCCCCCGGGGGCACTGGGCCCCGGGAAGAGGTTACCAAGGGAGGACCTCGGAGAGGGAGCCCTGGGAGGGGGCGGGGAGCGAAGCAGGCCTGAGAATCAAAGAAAGCTCTCAGAGAGTAGACACAGGGATGCGGCCCGGCCGCACACAGAGCCCCTACCCAGGCCCCACTCACTGTGGACTTCTTAGTGAGCATCTCTTTGGCCATGACATCCATGAGCCGCTCCTTTTCCTCATGATAGCGCCGCTGCTGTTCTAGAATTGTCTCCATGTTCACTCCGCAGCCGCCACTCAATTCGGACCACCGACAGGGCCGGAAACAACTGCTGCCGCCTTGCTCGACAGCGTCCCTACCGCGGCGCGTCCGGCTGCACCGAGGTTCCGCCGTGCCGGAAGTGCCCCGGGGAATGGAGGAAAAGTGAGCACCACAAGGAGACCCAATCTGTGCTATCGAGGTGGTAGCAGTGCCCTCTGCTGGTCGGGGGTGTGGTAGAGTCTGCAGGTTTCCTCTAGGGGGCAACAAAAGTCCGGGAACCTCTCGTTTTGCTGCGCCTTCGTGGGGCTCGCCCGGTGGACAAGGGGAGATTGTGTGGATTGAGGAGTACTGAAGAGCACGGATGGGTGACTTTTGACAACATTTGTCCCTTCTCTGGACCTCAGTGTCCTTGCCAGTAAAATGGGGATGATAGTAATTTTATGTTGTTTCTTTTGTGAACGAAAAAGGGATCGTATAATAAAACCTATACGCCTAGTGACGAAATGTAACCTCACAGGGTGATCTGATCGTGAATTCCTGACTGGACAGGTCATGGTGAGTAGTCATGCCACAGGCATATAACCTTTTTAGTAAAGAGTTTAAGCAAGCCCTGTCCATTGTTCTTGTGCATGCAGGTTAACACGCCTTTGAAATACCAGAGTAATCCTCTTTTTCAGACCCCTCTTGGCCAGCAAGTATTCAAGAGCTATGGGATTGTCCAGGGCCACCAGAGCGAAGGGCTCCAGGGACTTTTGTTGAGCAGCAACAGCCTTGGCCACTTCTTCAGCTATTTGTCCACTGGTGGTGGATAAATTCCTGGTTATATTCTTATTGCCATCTATTCTGGCACTTGGGGTTAGTATGTTGAGTATACTTTGTCCTGTATTGTCATCATAAATGGCCAGCATTTCCCTTTTGGGCTTCATGATCTGCCTTTGGTCCTGTGGAAATGGTTCTTTGTTAAAAGAACTTATGGAGCCCAGACTGGTGGGGCTGTGGCTTAGTTGGTTGGGTATCATCCCTGCAGGATGAAGAGTCAGAGGTTCGATTCCTGGTCAGGGCACATATCTGGGTTTCAGGTTCAGTCCTGATTGAGGTGCATGAGAGGCAACTGATTGATGGTTCTCTCCCTTTCTCTCTCCTTCCCTTCCCCTCTCTCTAAAAATGAATAAATAACACCTTTGAAAAAAGAAGAAAGAACTTTTGGAAAGGCAAGGATCCTTATGAGTAAAGAAGTGGCAAGTTGTCCCAACAAGCAACTGTCTAAACACCGATGTGCCCATCCTTTAGTTAAGGTATCTTCTCCTACACCAAAAATAAAATGAACCCGGGAAGTGCATAAACCATCCCCTCTCCCCCAAGTATTCTAGTCTATGGGTTCATTCATATGTATGACTGAGAGAAATTTTCTATCCAAGGGTGAAACCATTTACATGCTTTTCAAAACCCATTAGGGTGGTATCCAATTGAAGGAACAAGTTTACATAATTCAGTTATATCTTTCTTTTTAGTTTTTGCCATGTAGACATTTAGAGATCAGGTAAGGAAGAGGTGGGGGAAATTTTTAAATTTAAATTCAGTGGACATGACAGGAACAATGAGTAATCATAAGTGGGGCAGATGTCTCTGGTTTTTGAATCATGTCTGCTTGAAAGGTCAAGTTGGATATGGGTTGGTGTGGGAAGACAGTGACACTGGACACGGTATTAAAGTTGGTAACTGCAGCGACAAGTGGCAGGTATTTGTCTTTTATTGATTTAGAATTTTGGTGACTTGACTGACAATCAGTTAAATTTTCTCCCTCGGCGGCACTCTCAGAGAGTTTTACTGAAATATTATCTTTTCAAGCATTAGACAGAGAAATGAGGGAGGAAGGGAGAAAAGGGAGAGCAATTGGGTTTGCTATCATATTGATAATCTTCTCTAAAACACAAAGTAGCCTTATAAACAAAAATCAGCAAGAGATAAGGACAAGAAATTCAAGTTAAGAATCTCTGTAAGGACTGGTGTGGTACAGTCCTGGTCCAGTTCCTTGGGAAGAGTTGTCTTCTTCGGCTGCCATCTTTCGTCCTGTTGCCTAGATTTTGGTCAGAGTTTGGTGGTGGTGATGGGCTGGGAAACCCATTCAGCAACGGGGTCTGGGAACTTTTTAAAACGGGAAACATGAATCCATGAGTCAACACCGTGGAATTTAGCAGCACATGGATTGGTCAGCAGCACCTGAGAAGGCCCTTCCCAGAGGGGCTGAAGAGAGTTCTTGGGTTGGTGTCTTTTCCAGTACACACTGTCTCCAGGTTTGAGGCTGTGAGGACATTCCTCGTCTCGCAGGAGCGCACCCTTGAAGGAATCCTTGAAAGGTCAGTGATATGTTGTAGGGTGTTGATAAACTCCTTGCAGGGACGTAGGAGACCTCCTTTGACGAGTACTGCTTAGTGCAGCTCGTCATCCAGGTGCATGAGACAACATAGGATTGTCTCAAAACCTTCAAGTTCACGTTTTCCAGCTGAGGGGGAACAAAGGTTCAGGAGGGTTAAGGAGGATTGTGGGCCATGACCAACTAAATGCCATGCAAATTTTTTCCAATTAGGTATTTATTGTTCCATTGGTTTGCTTGACCAGTCCAGAGGGTTGGGCATGATAAGCATAATGGAAATGCTGACAGGCCAAATTTTATAAATAATTGAACAGTTTGTCCTATAAAATGAGTTCTTCAATCACGAAATTCCCTTGGGATTCCCGAGGTTGCAATAATTTTTTTTCTAATAGGGCCTTAGCTACCATCAGGGCCATGGCAAGGGAAAGATGCAACCCAAGTGAAAACACACAGGTCGTGACCAGCATATATCCATGACCGTGTGAGAGGGGAAGCTGGGTAAAGTCTAACCGCCTTACCTCTAAAGGATCCATGGGTAATGGCAAGTGCCCAGAGAGGCATGCAATGGTTTCCCAGGCTTACATTTTGCACACACTTTGCCTATCTGATACGTCTGGTGGGCAAGACCGGTAAAGGACCCCAGTAATATTGTTTTCCTTATTGGATCATTTTCTCAGTTTTTCCAGGAGTTGAATCATGGATAGAGGTTAAAAATCTCCTTTTGGAGACTGTTGGGGAGGATGGGGTAATCAGTAGGGCCTATCCATAAGCTTTAAGAAGAATCAAAGGGCCCTGGCTGGTGTAGCTCAGTGGCTTGACTCGGCCTGCAAACCAAAGGATCGCGGTTTGATTCCTGGTCAGGGTACATGCCTGGGTTGCAGGCCAGTTCCGGGCAGGGGACACATGAGAGGCAACCACACATTGATATTTCTCTCTCTCTCTCTCTTTCCCTTCCCCTCTAAAGATAATAAATAAAATCTTTAAAAAAAGTTGTTAAAAAAAAGAAGAATCAAAGGAACGACCAACTTTTTGTTCAATCCATTTCCCCCTTTCCTCTTCCAGAGAAATGACATTAGGTTTAACTAGTCTTTGGTGTAGATGAGAAGCCGGAGGTAAGGCAGGAGTAGATGAAGTTTTTATAGGCAGGGCTATTGTTACCTCCTATAAAGTAGCCAGTTTGGCAGAGCCATATCAGCCCTTTCATTTGCTTGTGCCTCCATGTTTTGGTCAGAAGAATGTCCTTGCATGTTAATAACAGCAAAAGCTCGGAAAGTCAGCATGGCCTCTGGAAGTGCCAGGACAGTTGTTGTTTTTAATTTTCTGTCTGAATGAGGTAGCGAAACTTGGTAGTTTCCAGAGCATGGCAAAGTCACGGGTTACTCCAAGAGCCTATCTGCTGTCCGTGTAGATACTGGCTGTTTTATCTTTGGCTAATAAGCATGCCTCAGTAGTGAAACCGGGAAAGCTGGCATTTGTGCTGCCCGTTGCTACCAGAAGCAGTAAGTAGAGACAGGGATTGAATCTTTACGGGCGCTTTATTTAGATGCTGGTGATCTGAGAAGACAGTGGGTTACGTACCCTCAAAAACCAACCTAACATTTCATCTCAAGCTGATTTTTTAAAAAGATTTTATTTATTTACTTTTAGAGAGAAGGGAAGGGAGAGGGAAAGACAAGGAGAGAGAGAAATATTGGCTGGTAGCCTCTTGCACGCTCCCCAACTGGGGACCTGACCCACAACCCAGACATGTGCCCTGACCGCAAATCAAACTGGAAACCTTTCAGCCAATGCTCAATCCACTGAGCCACACCAGCCAGGGCTCAAGCTAAGCTTTTTATAAGGAAAAAAAAGGGTAGGTAAGGGGTTTGGAAAAATGGTTAATGGGATAAAAGTTAGAGTCCTATATGGTTTTTCTAGTATTTCTTTATCTGGTGATCAACAATTCTTCGTCTGTGTTCACTCCCTGGAACACAATGGCTCAGATACCATCTGCAGACCTTCTGGGGCACAAAGGTTGAATTGCTTTTCACATCTTGGAGTCATTTGGGTCATGAATTCCAGTTCCTGGAATAACGGCTTTCCACCTGCATCAATCACTTGTCTATCAACTATAGCCAAAGCTAAACTCTTTAACTCTTGAGTTCTCTTGTCAGTACAAGCAGGTAGTTCTGCCCGTTGGGCAGGTTTGGCATCAGGTAGAAGGCTGGATTCTATGATTTTATGAAGGGAGACAATGACATATCTGTTTGGTAATTTCCAGTGGGTCCCCTTAAATAGCATCCATCGGTCAACCATTCCTGGTCTGCACTGGAAGTGGACTTTCTTGTCGATCCAGTAGTGGGGTAAGGAGTTGGCCAGTCAACATAACACGGTCATGGGGAATGTTATCCTCTGGAAGAGGAAGTAGGGGAGCAGGAGAAAGTTGCATCGGGTGATAGTCAGGTGGGTCGAAGACAGAAGGAAGATGTTGTATTTGGCTAGACGAGGAGCAAAGAGATACTGAGTATGATGGGAGTTTAAGGGGCATTTCAACAGAGTGTGGAACATAGACAGTAACAGGAGATCCCGTAATCATCTTCTCAGTAGCCTTATAAGGGTGGGAACAGCAGCGACTGCCCTGAGGCAAGGGAAAGTCCTTGAACAATTGGATATAACTGCTGACTGGAATAACCTATAGTGCTGTTCTGCCCCACTGGAGGTTGAGTAAGAGCCCCTAGGGCATTCTCTTTAAGGTTTTGAGTGGAAAGGTGAAAAGGGAGGTTATAATTTGGATGCTCTAAAGTGGGAGCTAAGGTAAGCTCGGTTTTTATTCTTTGAAAAAATTGTTGGGCATCAGAGGTCCATTGTAGAGGATCAGGACAGGGATTCTTTTTTGGAGAGAGAGGAAGAGGGAGAGAGACAGAGAGAAACATTGATTTGTTGTTCCACTTATTTATGCATTCATTGGTTGATTCTTATATGTGCCCTGACCAGAGATTTAACCCACAACCTTGGCATATTACGACAATGCTCTCTAACCAACTGAATGATCTAGCCAGGTGGAGAGGGATTCTTGAGTAGTTCATAAAGTGGTTGAGGCATTAAAGAAAAATTAAGAAGCCAGTTCTGACAATGACCTGCAGGTGCTATGGAACCCTAAAGTTATTTTTTTTGTTTGAGGGAGGGGGTAGTCTAAAATGTCATGTAGGCAAGATGGATCAAGATTTAGTCCTTCTGGAGTTAGGAGGTGTCCTAAGAATTTAATGGAGATTTGACAAAATTAGAATTTCTCTTGTGTCCTTTGGAAACTAGGTTAGGAAGTACATGGGGGCTGTCAGTGAGGCAAGCCTCTTCAGACGGCGAACATAAGAGTAAATCATCACCCTGGTTGGTGTGGCTCAGTGGATTGAGTGCCATCCTGTGCAGCAGAAGGTCACTGGTTCACACCCCCACCCCCCTCCTCAAGGCACATTCCTGGGTTGCTGGCCAGGTCCCCAGTTGGGCGGGTATGAGAGACAACTGGTTGATGTTTCTCTTCCTCTCTTTCTCCCTTCCTTTCCCCCTCTCTGAAATAAATAAATAATGTCTTTAAAAAAGTAAATCATCAATCTAGGAAAGAAATCATGGCTAGGTTGGCCTTAAAGATTTGGAAGAAATAAGCTGGGCTTTCTGTGAATCCTTGAGGAAGAACAGTCCAAGTAAATTGTTGGCCTTTCCACACACAGGTAGAAAGAGACTGGCTGTCTGAATCTACTGAAAAATGTACTGCAGAACTCAGTAGCTTTCAGAGGGAACATTAGAGAACAGGGTGTGGGTGTTGGAAACTATGGAATGTCAAAGAATGACTGTTATTTATGGCTCTGAGGTCTTGAACAAATTGCCATCCTCTTCCATTTTGCAGATGGTTAAGATGGGGGTATTTCAAGGGGGCATATATATAGTCTGTCCAGGAAAAGCCCAGCCATTGTTAATGTAATGAGAATGGTTTGGGCAACATCAGTGTAACCCGGTAGCAAGGAGAATGGACTGCAATGCACATGCATGAACAATGACGACTTCACTGTATTAGTAGTCAGTAGGGATGGTGGATGCCATTGAGTGAGCATGTGTACTGTGTGGCCATCATACTCAAAATGACTGAGCAAGTAAAGCAACAAATCTACATCAAATTTTGCGTTAAGCTTGAATATTCATCTGCGGAAACTACTCAGACGACTCAGAAGGCCACAGCCATGGGCACCTGGTGATTGGCAGCTTCATTGCAGCAATGCGCCTACTCATGCATCGTGTCTCGTGCAGAGTTTTTTTGAGAAACATCAAATCACCCAGGTGACTCAGCCCCACTACAGCCCAGATTTGGCACCCTGTGACTTCTGGCTTTTCCCAAAACTAAAATCACCTTTGAAAAGGGAGAGATTTCAGACCATTGATGAGATTCAGGAAAATATAACGGGGCAGCTGGTGGTGATGGGGAGAACTGTGTGAGGTCCCAAGGTGCCTACTTTGAAGGGGACTGAGGCATCATTGTCCTGTGTAGTGTTTTTTGCATCTTGTATCTTCTTCAATAAATGTCCCTATTTTTCATATTACATGACTGGATATCTTCATATATATATTCATCTACTGTAGGTTGTATTCTGGCTAAGGTCTCGGGGCTTAGAGGCCATTGTTTAATATTAAGGAGGAGTTTATTGGGGCCTACCTGTATTTTAATTGAGGTTGCTGGAGGGATATGGCCCACGTCAGTGTTGGACTGTGCCCAAAGGCTTTTGGACAGCACTTGGAGGACAAGATGTATACAGTTAATGTATATAGTTGATGAGGCTGGTAGAATAAATGGGGATGGGGGTGAGAGCCAACCTAGAGATAAGATGCCTTGGTGAGTAAAGGGAATACGGGCTTGGTAGGTTTCTAAAACATCTCTTCCCAGGAGGTGTATGTGAGCTGATGGAATGAGTGGGAAATGATGACCGCCAGTGAAAAGGCGTGAGTAAGGATTTAGGGACTGTCACAGGCTGGTTGGCTACACTGAACATCTGGGTAAATTCAGGACTGGGGGGAGTTCTGAAAGCACGTTGGGGTTGATGACTGACAGGGCTCCAGTGTCAAGTAGAATTCATCCCGGGTTTTTATATCTAATTCCCCTAACTGGTTTAAGTGGGGGAATGTCCCCTTAATGTCCCTGGAGCATCCCTAGTCCTGCTTAGAGAGTGAGGGTTGGTAAACTTTATCGGGGTTTAGCTATAGCCATCATTCATATTTGAGACAGTCCCTTTTAATTAAGAAAGTTTTTTTCTTTATTGATTCTAGAGAGGGGAAGGGAGTGAGAAAGAGAGGGAGAGAAACATCGGTGGGTGAGAGAAACATTGATCGGTTGTTTCTTGCACATACCCCAACTGGGTACCGAATCCAAAACCCAGGCACATGCCCTGACCAGGAATCAAACTGATGACCTTTCAGTTCACAGGACAATGCCCAACCAACTGAACCGCACTGGCCAGAGCATGAGAGTCCCTTTTAAATTGTCCGGAGTATTTACAGAAAAAAGACATTTCTGATTTTGATTTTGAGGGGCTGGCAATTCTGGGGCGTCTCTCTCTCTTTTTTCTCTTATTAGTGTTGATTTTATGCTGAATTTACTCCTGGGCCATAAGTTTGCTTCTTCGGTGTCTCCTGGGATAGCTTTTTCTTCTGTGTGACCTCATTTTCTTGTTTAGGAACAACCTGCTCTTTCCCACCAGGATCATCTCGGTGTGGCAGGGAGGGTTCATATATGGGTTAGTCCGCCCATGAGCTCTGTAAATTCCATGTGGCATCTTGGGATCTTTGTTCACCTGAATATGCTCGATGGCCAGAGAATCTACATCTAAACCCTCAAGTTTGGCCCTGGTCGGGCAGCTCAGTTGGTTGGTCGTCCCAATACACCAAGGTTGCAGGTTTGATCCCTGGTCAGGGCACACACAAGAAGCAACCAATGAGTGCATAAATAAGTGGGACAACAAATAGATGTTTATATATATATATAATCAATGGAAAAAACTACTATAAACCCTCAAGTTCAGCATTACTTTCTGCATTTTTAAGCATGCACATGACATAATTCAGCACTCTCTTTGGGCCACCAACTCTGTGTCCAGCTCCACTGTTCGCCCGGGGCACACCTACCAACTGCACCACAGAGAGTGGCATCCTTCGGATACTTGGTGGCTCTTTGAATATGCATACACTTGACAGCCTGGGCAGTTTCCTGAGTGTTCTTCAAATAAACACAAAGATTTGAACCTCTTTTTTTTTATTTTTAGAAAAGATTTTAGCTTTGATGGGTGTGTCGTCCAATTGGTTGGGTGATGTACTGCAAGGCAAGGGTCACCAGTTTGATTCTGAGCCAGGGCACATGCCTGGCTTGTGGGTTTGGTCCCCTGTTGGGGTGTGTACGAGAGGGTGTGATCGATATTTTCCCCTTGTATCAATGTTTCTCCCCTTTTCTTTCTCCCTCTCTTTCCCCCTCTCTAAAAATAAGTAAATACATAGAAATGAAAAAAAGATTTATTTTTTTAGAGAGGGGAGAAGGGAGGGAGAAAGAGAGGGAGAGAAACATCAAAGCACAAGAGATACATCAATAAGTTGCCTCTCACAGGCCCTCAACCCAGGCATGTGCCCTGACCAGGAACAGAACCAGCCACCTTTCAGTTTGAAGCCAGCTCTCAAACCACTGAGTCACATCAACCAGGACAAGATTTGAAACTCAGTTTGCATGATTTTGTGGGGTTGTCTGGGTCAACTGAATATCAAATCATTTTCAGAGGTTACTGCTGGCTGCTTTAGGGAAGAGTGGGGCATGTCTTTGTAATTGTTGGAGTTCCAGTGCCAGAGCTTAGTACCCTTTTCCTGATAATCTGGGGCTCACGTAGCCCTAGCTTCCCTGTCTTTCTGCAGAGTCTTAGCTGGTTAGCCAAAGCAGCCATCTCGTGTGGTCGTCTTGTGGCCCAGCTAATGTCATTTGTTCCACTAAGGTACTGAAGGCTTCAGGAAAGCCGGCCACAACTATGAAATTGAACGGACTGAGAGCTTCATCATTCACATTTTTTTAATCACTGAATTTTGTTGGAAAGTCTGTTCAAATCTATCAAAATAGGCAAGAACAGATTTGTCCGTTTTCTGTATGTGATGGTGTATGGCTTTCCAAATAATTTGGCAAGGAAAGATTTAGGAGACAACTCCATAATTTAGTGGCTCGTTGTCAAGCCTTCTCAAAGCCCTGGGCACCAGTTAACGTCCTCCAGAGGCTTATTCCATTTAGTAGCCGGCAAAAATTTCTAGGCTAAACATTTTCTACAACCATGTGAATCAGTTGATAAAGATAAGAAAACCCAGGCTGATAGGCACTGATAATTAGATTGAAATGCCATTCAAATCCTTTACTAGGGTCATACATTTGGATTTAATTCGAGCCACATAAGAATTTTGGTTGTCTCCATCACCTGACTCGACCTTAAAAGGAGCTGTTAAGGAAAAAGATGGAAGGTCTGGTGCATTGAGAGAAGTAGAGATATCAGGAGAGGAGAAAAAGGGAAGGTCAGTAAAGGGAGGAGCAAGTGGGGTGAGTGGCAGTGGCAGAAGAGGTGGAGACAGCGGTGTTTCTGGGGGCTTGTTAGTGTCCGAGTAACACGTGCAAAATTTAGAGGAGGAGTTTCCACATGGTTCCTCTTCAACTTCAATTTTACAGGTGCAAAGTCCTTTTTCTAATAACGAAGATGTTTATTCGGTTGAGAATTATTCTCTTCACGAGAGGCGAGAACAGCTTTTGTTTAGCGTTCTCAAGGTACCAGTTAAAGAAAGCCTCCCATGGTCTGTGGGAGGTTTGGTATGTTTTTTTTTGTTGCCACCGTGCACGCGAATAAGAAAGTTTTGAAATCTCAAAAGAGCCCATCTGGGTCCGCAAATTTTAAGATCATTCTGGGTCTCAGTGATTTTTGTCCAAAGACCCAGCCAATTATAACTTCCTGAGCCGTGGGTCTTGTGCGTAAAGTTGGCTGGGGTACCAGAGGGTGCTAAGTTCTCACTGAAAGAGAACCTAGAACATGGGCTCCCCATTTACACTTACCCATGAAGGTGTCCCTTCATCCCTTTGAGTGCCCCTTAAGCCCAACTGTCCCCCCCAAAACTTTATGGACAAGGTCCAAAGACTATATGGAGTCTGAACCTTAGGGCTGAGGTTCTAAGAGCCATACGGACCACGTCCAAATCAAACTTTATGAAGGGTCCCCTCCCTGAAGTGAATAGAGTCCCGGAGGCCTCAACTGGAAGCGTGGGAGGTTTGGATCCCCCGAGGCCTCTCTGCCACTAGGAAACAACTGAGCACGAAGGGCTCCTGTGAGTACCAGGGCATTAACTCTGAGATGGCATTGGGAAGACAGCCTGGGTGCTGTGTGAGATCCCACCACTGCCACCAAAATATAAACACATCTGAAAAGTATCGGGACGATGAAAGGATAGGCTTTGTTCAGGCAAACTGGGGAGACACGGTCTTCGGTAAAGAGGTGAAAGTGTGCTCCACCTGAGACAAGAGGGAGGCTCCCCCCTCCCGAAAATCACTTAGACTATGTCCTCTTCCTGAGGAAGAGAAGGATCATCAATGACCAACAGTACATGCAAAAACAACACCAAGGTCCTGGCCAGTGTGGCTCAGTGGGTTAGGCATTGTCTCAAAACTTGAAAGGTCGCTGGTGTGATTCCTGGTCAGGGCACATGCCCAGGTTGCAGGTTTGGTCCCTATGGGGGGTACCTATGAGAGGCAACAGATCAATGTTTCTCTCTCACATCAATGTTTCCCTCCCTCCCTTCCCCTCTCTCCAAAAAACCAAAATGACACCAAGAGCTGGCTTCAGGCTTAGGAGGGAATGCTGCTCTGCCTCCTTGTGGTTTCAGGTCCTCTCCATAGTCAGAAACTTCTCTAGTAACAAACTCTAGAAATGATCCCTGAAAGTATAGTCTTGGGGAGGCTGTTCTTTATACCAAAAGTTCTCACCCAGGTTCCTCATTAGGACCATTTTATGTAAATGAGATATCCAAACTCACATGGTTCTGATTGGTCTAAATCACACAGGTCTGATTGCTGGGGGCAGGTCTCAGCCCAGTAGTTGAAACCAGGAACTCCTTTGTAATAGTTGACTCAGATGCCATAAACAAGGAGGGCAGTGTGGGAAACTGAGTTCGATCAGAGATTTTTCATGGTATACAGAGCATGCAAGAAGCCTGGGCAAGTAGATGGCTGCTAGTCTCTATTTGTAAAATTTGAGTCTTCAGTTGACCGTGGAGTCCATCTTAGCAAGTAAATTCTGGGGTTCATATCAAATGATATTGTGAGGGTTACATTTATATCCAAAAATTTAAGCAAGGCCTCAACAATAGGGAGAGGACCCCTCCTCTCCAGAGGCTTTTCCTGCACCACTAAGAAAGAGGTAGGAACTCTCCATTCAGGATCGCAGGAACTCAGCTGGTATCTTTCTTATTTGTTTGTTTGTTTGTTTGTTTGTTTAGGTAAGGTTTGGGATCTGCCATATTTTATTGGGTATGAGATCCCATCAAATGTTGACCTCACCATTATTTTATATTCCACTAAGGAAGGAAGGAAGGAAGGAAGGAAGGGGAAATTGCCAATTAAACTATGTCACACCTTTGAATATACAATGCATCTGGGTTTCTGCTATGTTAAATCTGAAAACTTTATTTTGAAATCAATGACACAGTATTGTATGTGCACATCTCTTCCTCCTGGTGGGTAGGTCACCTAAGCAACACCATTCACCTGATGCCTTCCTTTGCCCAAAACCTTCGCCTTCCCCCCTCTGTCCAACCAATCACAAAGTCCAGTCTTTTCCACCCCTGCTGCCACCTGACTCATTATCTCTCACCTGGACCACTGCACTAGCCTCCTAGCCAGCCCGCTCATCTTACCTCCCAATCTATTATTCATACGGCAGCCAGAGTGATCATCTCATGTCCCTGCTTAAACATTTCCACTGCTTTACATTCGACTTTTCATGACCTGGTCTCTGCCTGCGTTTTAGTCTCTCGGCACTTCCTCCAAATAAAATTACTTGCTGCTTCCCTAAAGCACATACGTTTTTTTCAGGTCTCCAGGCCTTGGCCTCAGCTGTTTTCTAGGCTTGGACTACTCTCAACTATTGAACGTGTAGCAAGTGCCGGGAGCTGAAAATGGAGGGACGGGCACGGCACGCAGGAGCCCAGTCCTCACAGAGGCTGGTGGAAGAAAGAGACAAAAATAGAAACACATAATCATTCATTATAAGTGGGCATTCGTTAAGGTTTGTTGAAAATGTCAACCACGGCCTCAGAAAGTTTAGAATCTGAATAGGGCCAGGGAGGCAGTTTGAAGAGGATTATAATCCCGTATCTACCAGTGGCTACCTGTGTAACCGTGGGGAATTTGGCAAGTGGAGAGTCTCCACCTCTGTGAAATGGAAAAATGCCCGCCCCATAGTATTTCTGGGAGGATTTCATATGAGATACATATAATCACGCGGTTCTGCAGTCCCCGAGGGCCCCTCCTCCACCAGGCGCCAGGGTCCGCCAGCCGCGCAGCGCCAGCCCCCACCCCAGGAAGCTGCAGGCGAGCCCCTGAGCGCCTGAGCTGGGGTGTGCAGGGAGTACCCAGAGTCCTCCGCCTTCCTCCCCGAAGACCGAGTCCAGACCGCAGGCCACGGCGCAGGCACGGACCGAGGCGTCGGACGCCGGGCGAGGCGGGCAGCGCTCCACCCCATCTCCCCACTTTGGGGGCCAGCCCCCCTCGCTCACTGGCTCATTCCCGCCCCCGCCCTTGAAGCACTGGGGGCGGGGAGGGGGAAAGGGGCGGGGGCGGGGCCATGACCCATTCATGCCGGGAATCGGATCCAGATGTTCCCGCGGCGCGTGCAGCTGCATCCTTGCCTTTTTTGGCAAAAAACGTGTGGCCGCGAGCAGATCCCGGGCCGCCTAGGCTAATCCTCGGGAAGAGGGGGAAGGGGGCTGAGGGTCTGGGCTGACTAGGGATCCGCACCGGGTGCTCTGCGGGATTTGGAAAGGGCTGTTAAAGGAGGTGGGGCGGGATTTGTATCAGACGGGGTAACCCACTGGCACCCCTGCTTCCGTTCAGAATCTGTCCCAAATCCCTCCCTTCTCCACAGGAGGAAAAAGTCCTTAGCCAGCAGGAGGGAGGCAGGCTAAGCCCTGGAGGGACGGTAGCAGCGGCGGGGATCCCCTTTCTCCAGAGAGACTTCCTATCCTGTGGCCCACAGCTCCCCCTCTGCCCTGCATTGAGGAGGTTTGGAATAGCCTCAGAGTCTCCAGTCTGCAAAGGAACCTTTCTTTCCCCTCCATCCCCAGACAAACACACAGAGGCCTGTGCTACCTCACACTGCTTTATTGCAGAATCTCGAAGTGGATGAAACAATTCCACCCCTCTGCCCATCTCTGGGCGAAATGGAGCTGAAATGAGAGAACACTCAAGGAACGTGGGCTGGGCAAAACCCTGTACCCTAGGACCCCCTAACCAGTGAACCTCTGATCTGCTGTCCAAACAGCCTCGGCCCTGGGGACAGGAGTGGAATAGGGGCAGGAGGGTCAAGCCTGACTATAGCACTTCTCAGGCACCCATCACAGACCTAGAGTCTCTGCAGAGAAGCCTAGATTGAAGGGGCCTGGGTCCCAGAGTCCCGCTTTGGAGGGCTGGGGTCTAGAGCCCTGATTTGGGGCAGGGATTGGTCTGGGAACCATGACACTATCGGACAGGGCTGAGTTCTAGAGTTCGGGCTTGGGAGGGCATCCGAATGAGAGGTTCTGTAAGAGCCCAGGTTTGGGGGCCCTGGGTCAAGGTGTACCAGTTTGTGGGAGTTGCAGTGGGGAGGCTGAATCCTGGAGCCCAGGGGGAACCCCAATTTGGGGAGAGGCTGGGACCCAGAGGTGGTTTGGAAAAGGAGCCTTAGTCCTCGAGCCCTGGTTTGGGAGGGCCTGGGCCCAGGAGCCCTGGCTCAGGGCCCTGCCTGGCTGCAGCCCTGGCATAGTACTTGGTCTCCGTCTGGCACGAAGCCTTGGCCCACCAGGGAGGTGGAGCAGCGGGCGCAGGCGAAGCAGCTGTGGTGCCAGTGGCGGTCTTCAAAGGACACGTACTTGCCTCCACCGAGTCCTGGAGGGAGGCTGGAGGTTAGCTCTGCAGATCTAGAGGGCAGTCCTGGCCCTCAGTCTCACCCCATCCGAGGTCCCCTTCCCTTGCCTGCACCCTACCCACTCAGTTATTTGACCCTTATCCCACCTGTGATGGGGCGCTTGCAGCTGCTGCACTTGGGTGCAAAAAGTTCTCCAAAACAGGCCACACAGTAGGGATCATCATCCCGGGAGGTGAACTGCTGCCCTGCCAGGGGTGTCTGGCACCCGGTGCAGACCAGGCATTCTCGATGCCAGGGCTGGTCGCGGTATGTCACGCCACCCTGTGTCAGCGTCTGTGGGGGCAGCATCTGTCAGCAGGAGGAAGTGGGTATTCCCGCCCCACAACAGAGTCTGGTTCACCCCTACCCATGCGTGCAGTGGAGAGCAGTGTCCCCGCCCTGCTGGTCCAGCCCCCACCTTGCTGCAGCGGGCACAGCGAGGAGCAAACTTGTTCTCGTAGCAGGGCACGCAGTAGTGAGCGCCCTTGTCGGGCACGAAGGAACGGGAGCCCAGCGGCTGCTCACAGCCACTGCACAGGAAGCAGTGCTCATGCCAGGTCTGGCCGCCATACTCCAGCTTCCGGGATCCTGTGGGGAACAGGGGCCCCACTCAGAACCTGTGTCCCAAGCTCCTGAGTGCCACCTTCTGCTACCCAACCCCCACCAAGGGGAATCCTCACTGCTTCCATAGCCGAGGCAGGGCGGTGTCCATGCACATGCAGCAGGGCCCCCACCACGTATACTGCACATGCTAACCTCCCCTACACACTGGACATGCTGGCCGAGCACCTGCTAAGCCCCCATAAACTAGACACGAGGGTTTGACATGTGAAGTTCCCATATGGACCAGACATGACTGTCTCACATCACAGGCATGATGACTCAGTATATGCTCAGCCCTTACCACATATGATGGTTTCAGCACACACACAAAGACCCCACTTACACTAGCCTAGCAAGTGTCTCTGCCCACACAACGATCTAATGTTTCAGACGTAAGTTCAGTACATGCTAAGCCGCTGCATATCTTAATCATGCCATTCTCTACATATTCTAAATCCTCACGTATATCTATGAGGCATGCAGCTCAGTGCACATGTTAAACCCTCTGTTTATCTGTCCCTGCACACACCAAGCCCCCGTGCGCCAAGCATGAGAGTCTCAGCATACTCTTAGCTCCTACATGTACCAAACGTGCAGCTCTTCAGACATGCTAAGCCCCCAGGTGTGTTGGTCTGCCCACATGTGGTAAGACCACAGGCGTACACCAGGCCCATTGGTCCAGCACATATTAAACCCTCAGGAATGGGCCGAGCTTGGCAGTTCCTGTATGCACTGGGCTTCCACGTGTGCACTGGAGAGCACCAGTCCCTGTCTGCTAAATCCCCCAGAGCGTACGAGCACGACAGATCCTGCACACACTGAGTTTCCAGGAACCTGCTGTCTGTGCAGGTCTTCACTGCATAAGCCTCCACGTATGTATCAGACAGGCGTGCCAGTCCCTTGCACATGCATGAATCCTGTGTCCCAGGATGCCAGGCATGCCGGTCCCACATACAATTAGCCCTTGGGGACGTACCCGGCATGACGGTCTCCCCACAGGCGGAGCACTGTGAGGAGAAGGCGCTGCAGTAGCAGTCGTTGCAGAGCAGCTCATTGTCCTGGCAGGTGAAAGGCTCATCGGCTAGGGAGCGCTGGCAGCGGCAGCAGCGGAAGCAGCCCTCATGGAAGTGGCGGTCTTCGTAGAACAGCTCCTGCCGGAACATGGCAGGCACTGGCACCTCCACCCCTTCTCACCAGCCTCCACCCACTCCCTGCCCTGTCCAGTCCCGGTCCTTACCCTCGAGTCATGCCCGATCAGCTGCTGGCACTCGGCACAGGTGTTGGCAAAGGTGTTGTCATAGCAGGGTACGCAGTAGGGGCCATTGTCTGTCTGGATGTATTTGCGGCCATACAGGGACTCACTGCATTTTGCACAGTCAAAGGCCTCACTCATGGTGGCTGTGAGTGAGCCCTGTTAGGGACACAAAGTGCAGTGGGGTCACCAAGAGGGGCGGAGGCTTAGCCCCTTGCAAGAGCCCTTGGCATGATAAGGAGCAAGAGAACAGGTGCAGAAAATTCTAGGTCAGAGTAGCTGGTGACAGGGAAGGGATGCTTCTGGGAACCCAGGAACCGGGCATGTTTATTTCTGTATTTAACTTTGGGGTGGAAGGGGGTCAGGAAAAAATCAGGAAGCAGAAGTTGTTTTCTTATCTGGGCCCTGGCAGATCTGGGGGGGAGGGGGCTTTTCCTGGGTCAGTGACTCATTTCCTGCCCCAGCCTGAGTCTAGCCTCCACGGTCACTACTGTCCCCAAGGGGGCAAGAGCATGGGCAGAGAGCCACCCTGTCCTGTCCCATACAAATAGCACTCCCACCCTCTCCTGATTCCTAGGCAGGACCTTGAGATATGGATAAAGGAACCCCTATGCAGAGGGCTGGAGTGGGGAGCTTAGGGATGGGACTGGGCTGTTCCTACCCCCATCCCCATCCCGGAAACAGTGGAATGTTAGGGGGATGCTGGGCGGATGAATGGTGGAGGTGGAGGAGGCAATGTCATTGAGCCTCACCTCCCAGGAGAATCAGCTCAGCAACAAGGACTGCAGAGGCTCAGCTTAGGTTAAAGCAGGAAGGAAATCCTGCAAGCTGGACCCAGCTAAGCTTCCCCAGCTGGACCCTCTGCCCTCACCCCCTACTGAGTCTCGGGTCACACCAGCCTGGGCAG